>JAOTQE010134640.1:0-11947 GCA_025631205.1 Nesometra sesokonis
TCAATTTTACAAACCCTCGTTTTTACATACCCCTTCTGGTCCCATACAGTATGTAAAATCGAGGTTCTACTGTAAATATATTGTATCAATGATGAATAATTGTTAACGGAAGTTTATGCAATGTATTACTATTGTATACCAGCACATAACAAGTGTTCAAAATGAAATTAAATACTGCTATAAATTGCAACAAAGGACAGATTGCGGATTGCTTAATGCTGGTAAGAGTGCATAAAATCTTAATTAATTCACAAAATTAGTAAAGTGATCACAAATTGTTATCTATTTCCACCAGTAATTATAATTTGATTAAACTTCCTCGCTCGTTTTATCTGTTTCGCAAGAGGGTCGCTTAAGCAGAACTCTTCATTCAATGCTTTTGACATTTTTATCTGGCCTCTCGCTACATACTTGAGCAGTAATCGCAGGAAATTTGTTAATTAAAATCTGTATCAACTTCATTAGGTAAATACACGTTACCAAGCTAAAGTATCACACTTCTCTCAAACTTCCTTGTTTTGTAAATTGCTGCCCGTGGCTAAAGGCAACCTGGGATATGGCAGAGACAGCCCTCAAAAACACTTCCGCCAAAATGCATTTTATCAAATCTACTAATTTACCATCGAAATAAATAACGCAAAAATAACTCTTATACAGATACAAAGTGAAAATAGTTTTAAAATTGCTGATAAAATGGCTTTATAATAAATTAGACAAGTAGTTATCAAATACATCATTTTAAACTAGGGAAACACGATTAATTAGTCGTATAATCCATATTTATATAAATATTATTATTATAATTAAATAATATAATTAACATAAATAAATAGTATAAACTTACTTTTAATTCAGACGTCCTGTCTGTCGTGTTGTGTAATGAAAGTGACGTCAGGGGATTCCTTGATGAAGTTGATGAAGATGTGCGAATGCCACGGAAACTAATATTTTGTTTTTCAAGTTCGCATTGAAGGTCTTGAATATAGTCAATTACGTGTTGTAAAATTTCCACCTGGGATAGTTTCCTATCTTTGGGGATTGTAGGAACAATCTCCCTCAACTTTTCAAAACAGTCCTGCATGCTGAAGCTGCCAACTGAATCTGAATGCTTACTCCTTTTCTTATTAATTCCTGCATTCTGTAAACGGTGTGTGCAGACATCGCTTGGGGTTTCCAGCTGAGCTACGTGAGTCTTCGTCATCTTATAAAATTGATTTTCGCCTGTTGAAATTAATAATATGTCAGTAGATGTTTGAGGTAAAGCCTGCTAGTGATTTTGAGCTGGTTGCCTTGGCAAGTTCTTAGCTGAATCTGATCGCTGTACAGCTGTGTAGCCACAACTTGTAGTCTTCACGATCGCTTGAGGTGACCAACCACAGAGCGGTAAGTCACATGATTAATTAAGAATAAACACATTGAGAACTGTATTACTCGATTGACACACATCACGCGCAATTGGCCAATCAGTGATGAGTATTTACGATAGGACCCGTCAATCGTACGGGCCTGTAGGCAATTTTTATCAACAGTATACTACGGTATGGCGTTGAATCCAATCACTATCTTTACAATACCTTTTAATAGAATAAATCCTTTCAAGAAACCGCATTTACCATAATTTAAATTATTAGTTCCTTTTTGATTATTATTTTCCCCTTTTCTACAAAAATTATATTGTTAAATTCAATGAATGAAAATATACCGGAACATGCTTGTGCAAATGTTTGGGTTATGAAGTAAGGAAACGTACTTTTTAAAATAATTAAATAAAAATTAATAAATAATAATATTAAATGAAGTAGAGAGCCTTCACGATTACATCTCGTAGATAAATATATTTAAAAATAAATATATTTAAATATAAATGTATTTATTATATTTTTACTACGCTTACTATACAGTTTAAAGTTTGACAACAACAAGATCGATGTTTATGCAGATAGGTTAAAAAAGAATCAATTCATAATGTATTTAAATTAAAGTGACGTCATTGTTACGTATTTTTTTATAAATTAAATCATGGATATTATTATTAGAGTTTATTTTGTATAAAAATCCATTTTTCCTCATAACCTGGTACATTATTCAATAACTGCGTTTTTCTTTACCTTAATTAAAGGATTTTTAATTTTTCTGGTGAGAAACCATGGAGAAATGGAGTCCCCAAAATATGCAAAGGTATTTCTCAACAAGCGGGTTGAAATAGCCACGGAACATCTGTGAGCACTTTAGCAATGTATTTACTTTAAAACTATTGGTATAGTATAGACTAATGATTAATCGTATAGAGATTGTCACAATCAACAAGTCTGATCTGGGACAGACTGGCGCCGGTTCGATGACGTCACCCATTCATTGCCCATTGAGTACTGTCAGAGAGGCGACGGACTGGCGGTCGTCATGGTTACCGGTACGCCAATCAGGATCTAGTTGAAGGGGACCGCTTTGAATCAATTACACGTTAGCTATTCAAAACTGATAAAATACCTTTTTGAAATCATCACCTTTGCATCGGTATCTATTGCATCCCAACACACCTGCACCGGTGTTGGTGTTAGCCAAGATCCTGTAGTGCTAATTATGTCATTTGACCGACAACTTACCTTGTTGACCTCCCAACTTTTCACACCGTCGAACGTTTCTGATATTTTTGTACCCCGTGCATGCAGTATTTATAACAAATATAAAATCATATACTGTATAAGAATATTAAATTCAAAATCTGGCCTTTAAATATAAAACAATCTAAATGGTACAGTTCCAATATGATTTTGTTATTAGATTTCAAAACATGTTCAAAATAGGCCTATGTGTACATATCTGCTGCTTATATGCTCGCTTAGGCCAACACAGATTAGGACATTTTGAAATGTATTTATTTTTAAAAAAGTTATTTTCACTTGTCTATTTTTGAAGAAATACATAATATACCGTAGCCCAAAGTTAAATTATAAAACACAAATTATTTTTAAAGGCATACCAATAATTTAAAACAGAAAAAAAAATGCTACCGGTACATTTTATAATTCTATCATTCTTTGGTATAAAACGAGAACAGAATGCACGTATTCCTCAGGTTCCAATGCCTACTTTAATAACAGCAATTTCATTTTTAAAATTATTAATGATGTAAAAGCCTATAATCCAAAAGGTCCACTAATCAACTTCAAGTAAGAAAGTATAATGCATACTCCAAGTACTGTAATGAGACATAGTTTATGTCGAAATATTGAATCTTGTCACGATGGCGTGTTTCTCATTGCTTGGAGTATACATTATACTTTCTTACGTAAAGGCTTATTCCTTTCAAGATTCTTGTCAACAGAAAATTAAAATATTCAATATGTTACTATTTTGTATTCAAATTTACAAGTATAGCCTAATACTGATCTGCCATGTTACTTCAATACATTAAAAATTACGAATTTGAATTTCTTGGGTAACCTATATCCTTAAAAAAATATAGCGGATGAATTAGCCTAAAGCCTGAAGGATTTCGATAATTATTAGTTTTTTTCTACTTGAGAATACAATTAAGTAAAGAAGTTGACTTAATTTGGTAAATAAATATATATTTGGTAGATTTTCAAAGAAATTTAAGTTCTGGTGGATTTTGGAGGGAATGCAACTTTAAATCCGGTCATTTTTTCAAGCAATAAGGTTTTTTACACATTGATGAGTCGAATTAAACGCCGTTCCACATTTTAAGTTAATCACATTGTTTTTGTTTTGTTCAGAAAACATTTCATAAAATTAAATACTACCCATTTACTTTATAATCATCAAAACAATTATTTTAGAGGTGTTAACAACTTTCCATATTGTTTAGGCCTATTTCTATCACATTTAGCAATGCATCAACAATAATCAATGCTAAACTAACCTTCAATGAAATTAGACAGGGAAAATTACAATACCCTCTCCATAATGGACGAGGGTGACTAGGCCTGGACCGCCTAAATCTGTAAAATATCTCTATCATTGGCATATATTTTGTGTTTATAACTAGGCCTATTCATAGGTCATGGCTACACAGTAGGCCTACAAACAACCCTTTGACAAACATATATTGTGATGCAAGTTCCGTTAATAAAAGTTATTAGTGAGGTTTCGCAGACTTACGAAATAGGAAAACGAAAACGGATACGTCATACATTGTAACATTTGAATAGAACACCTTAACTCTCACAGTTGGTCAGGATTTTACGGTGATCACCAACGATTCATAAGTAGAAAATTTGATATATTTTTTTAACACATTTAGAAACATTAAAAAATTGGAGTGTGACGTATCCGTTTTCGTATTTTGTAAGTTTGCGAAACCTCACTATTATTGTGGTCGGACAGTTCAAATGAGGAAACCTCACTTTCCTTGCTACAGGGTTGTTTGACTTTAATGGCCGCCCATAACATCTCACTACCGATCGAGGACACAAGCCCACAAGAGGTTACTCGTCTTAATAATCCTTATCAACATTAAATTTACTACATTTTTATTCTCAGTCATTAAATTCTAGGCCTATTCGATTTTTATGCAACTGAAATAATTGATAAAATAAAGTGAAAGTAGACAGGAAGGTCTACCCTTTAAACTTGATGGATTTCTTATGACGTAGCAAATGAAATGATTATTTACATATTTTGTGTTTCTTTTTCTTCAAATCAACTTTTTTTTTCTTATACCGGTAGGGAAAAACACGTTTTACCTATCGATTGTGTTTTAATCTTATTTTATTCTACAATGGATCTCATGCGAACCAGATAGGCCTAGGCCTACTTTTATTTTCTAAAATCTAATAAGCAGCGACGATGTCCGTCATCTAAATAGACATATATACCTAGATTTGATGGATGTTTTTGTACTCTGGTATATGTGATACCGAGATTGCACGATATGTTAGTGCATAGAACGATAAGTGTCAATTACTGTAAACACGATAAGTGTTAATTAATGTCTGGTATTAGCCCCTCTCATTCATATATGGCTAGGCCTATGTATATATATTTTACTATATTATTTTTTAAACAGGAAGATTCGTTAGGAGATGAAGAAAATTAGAACTCGATGGAATTGTCATAAATGGGTTTTTGACTACACGAAAGAATAGACACTTGAGGTAAGTATTACGACTGGTAGAGGATTATGCGATCATTTTAGAGGGTCAATAAAGAAAAGGTAAAACACGTGTGTTTTGTACACCTTTTGTCTATGTATACACAATCCAAAACGCCCGGCGCCAAGCTGGCGCCGATAGAGATAAACTCGTGGAATTTATCACAAAAGGTCGACGGTGTTGAGTAGGGGGTTTGTAGTTAGGCCTAACACAGCTGTGTGGACCAAGTAGGCAAACAAACTATGCACAAGGTAAAGATAGATTGGCAAGATATTCCAGCTTGGAATCTGTTGGAATGCAGATCGTAATTATCGGAAATCATAAAAATTTAATGAACGATATATTGCAACCCCTTTCTTGGTAGTAGTAGGCCTGATACAAGTTTTATATTTTAAATTGAATGGAATATTTTTTTAAACCATTGATTGGTATCGTTGTCCGCATGCTATTTGGCTTGACTGTTATGTATTTGTTTAATTTTTGATGAGAAAATAAAAATAACTTTTAGTCCTGTAACTGTTTAGAATTTTTCATGAAAGCCTTTGCACAGAGTTGGATTCGAACCCACAAACACTTTCACTTTTAGTTACGAAACAACGGCGCTACTGACTCGTCCATTTACACGTTTATATTATATATGTATTTTTATACCTCCATGATGTAACTGTTTTGTAGCAGGTTTAACGAGGAATACCAGACGACACCCATTTGTTGACTATAAAACCAGACGACGTCTTTTTCCAATATTGTTGTTTTAACTAGCAGCTCAATTGTAGGCCTCTTGAAAGTTTTGAAAATAAAAATTGTACTTGATTGTGGCATGAAAAGTGGTTTATCATTTCTTGGTACTTGAATCTAAATAAAATTGGTTCATATAGTCTTGATTCACGCATGCAGAAAAGTGTTTTTTAGCTTTTTCAGCAAGCCCCCCCTTTTTCCAGCAAATCCCATTTAGATTTAACAAAAGAGGGTAACTTTTGTCTTCAGCAATTACAAAAGAGGATACATTTTTCTTTGCCGACTATCTTATTTTAAAATTGTACTGTATGCTATTTAGGCCTAAATATGCTTACACTTAATTGTGATGACCTGTACATGCTTTCAAAAGTGTCTAATTCGAGGGATTTCCCTGATCTTACAGGCACTTCACCTCTTTACCCCACCAGGACCCTTATGCGGGCTCCTGGACCCCTTTAAGGTATCCCGCCTACGGGCCTGTAGTACAAGTTTCAGGATGATAAGACCTGGTGTCAGAGGTGATATTGTAATGAGTATCACCGGTAGGATTATCTCCTAAGGAACCTCCATTAATCGTGCTTGATTTTGTAAATCAAGATTGCAAAATGGCTGTTAAACTCATTTTATCTAGAAAATATACGTTTCGTAAAAAGCATTGTAAAATGTATTGTAATGTACTTAATCAAACCGCCTATGGAGCTATAAATAGGCCTAGAACTTCTTTATTAAAAATAAATTCCATTCATGATCTTCTAAATCTGAGAAAATTGTCAGGTGTACATTTTGCTCTGACATTCCACAAACTATTAGCAATAAAGACATTAAATATAATATTTCTTCAAGAGAACTGAAGCGAAAAAATGACAAAACCGCTGTGGCTATATTTCGTTCCATCACGCCTCGTTGGGGCGAGTTGGTAGCGTCCATGCCTAAGACACACGGCTGAAACATTCCTTGACACTTCGTAACAATAGACAATATACAGGAACAATCGCGCTTTACACAGTATGCGTATTACTGTGTGAAACACATTCCTGATATTAATTTAGCATGTTAAATACAATTATTAGAAAGGTTATTAAGAAGCTATGCTTTCTTTAGGGTAAGCGTCAAGAATGTAGAAAGTAAGCACGTGTGCGTTAGTTTTTTCTTGTTTGTTGATTTACAATATTGTTATGGTTGGATGAACTGTTCACTGATTTATATTTTACCAGAATAGATACGCAGGAGGGAGTCTCAAAACCCGGGGAAGTTATAATAAAGACTGGTCCAAGTCATTTTGTTTGTATTTAACGCTGTAAAAGAAAATACCTATCCGGGGTTAGTTGGCAAAACCAGAGGGTACTGTAACCAGTTGCAGTAAATATTACAATTATTTATAAAGCCAAACAATGTTGTAATGATTTAAGAACATGCCCAATTATTTATGCCGGTGGCATGTTTTTGAAACAAGATCTTCACATTATAGGCCTACAATAACTGTCAAATTAAAATATTTATGTAATCACATTTCTGCCAGATAATGCCTACAAAGGCTAAATAAGGTGTTATTCAGCTCACACAAGGAACTACATAATACCATGGAGTTATAATTGTTTTGAGAAAATAATTATAACTCCATGTGGACAGTGGCGACGCTACTGGGTGCAGGGGGATACAGCCCCTTCGGGGGAACTCCCCATTCCACACACCACACACGTCGGGAGAGAAATTGTAGGTTTCGTTGGGGGAAATTTTCTTGAATAGGCCTATGCCTTGGTGGTTGATCTATATATTTCCATACCATTATCTGATTACAGATTTGCTCAGTTCCGTACTCCATGCTTCAAAGAACTTGAGTCCTTTCTCAAATAACAATAATTGTTTATTGAACATCTGGACTTATATAATATAATCTGTTCTTAATTCTAAGAAGGAAGGATTTAAAACAAATTGCAAATAAACAGTCATTTATGTATTGAAACAATTTGAGCTTAGCATTGATGAATTATTTCAAACTGACCATTTCTCAATATTTAGGCCTTAGATTTCCTCCATGGTAATTCACAGTGGTCAAGACCATGGGTTAAGGCTCATTCAGAACTCAGAAATAAAAATTAATACATTAAAACAATATTAATGCAGCTCCCCAGAACACTCAGTTACACCCAATGCAACGCATGTTCAGTATAAATTAACTATGTAGGCCTATTCTGTGTGGA
The DNA here is from genome assembly GCA_025631205.1 of Nesometra sesokonis. Lineage (NCBI taxonomy): Eukaryota > Metazoa > Echinodermata > Crinoidea > Comatulida > Antedonidae > Nesometra > Nesometra sesokonis. The sequence continues at coordinate 8,054 of JAOTQE010134640.1, forward strand.
CTGTCTGCTCCTGCAAAAAATCCATGTTAATCGATTAACGACCACAGATGATCTCGTATTTTAGCCCCATGTCCCACTCAAGCATACTGCATCTATATACTCTGCCTACTCAATAATTGTTTTAAATAAAACAAACCATTTTTAAATAGACCTAAAATGTTTCAATTGATTCGTTAACGACATTTATCAATATGAGAGTGGGGCGGATCCAGGATCCACCGAAGGGGGGGGGGACACTTCCAGGTCCGGGTGGGCGTGGTTGCCAGTTTTGTTCTGACGAGCAAAAAAAGTCATTTCCCCATTTTTGTTTCCCTGGTACCCTATTTTACGCGTATTTTGGGTTTTTAAGGTAGATTTTGGACCCGGCGCAAGGTGGGGGGAGGTGAGTAACTAGGTTTTGACGATAATGTGGGGAGCCGCTTGCGCCCCCTAAATCCACGCCTGAGTGGGTCTAGATTTAAATATCGTACGCCAACAGGAATGAATCTATGGGCGTATTACTCAACAGAGGAGAATCTAGCAGAGCTGGATAGAGGGGGACCGATGTCGGAGGGTCACTTGCCAAATTTCGTTTTTTTAGAAGTCATAGGGTCCTCCCCAGGTCAATTTTTAAACAATAGGCGTCCTGGGTATACAGGCAATCTTCACAGATAATTTATTGTAAACAATTAGTTTTCAAATTCAAATAATATTCGTCCAATTCAAAAAGGGGTATGGGTGGGCGGGTCCACCATTGGATCCGCGCCTGACTCACCTATAAACAAAGGCTAAAAAGTTGCCAAATAATCATGGTTCACTGTTCCCGGTGTTAGACCTATCCGCTATCCGGCCTATTTATTTATTTATTTTTTTTTTTTTTGGGGGGGGGGGGGTAGACCCATACACTAGAAATTATGATTAAACATTACGGTGTAATTAAACCATGCCGTGGTTCAATGGATTTATAGTCACTTTTCCTCAGTCAGTGAGGCCTAAATAGTGTTCGCACTTGTCTTTTTTTATAAACATTTTGGGTCTTTTGAAATTTTGTTTTACCAATATGTACTGTGTAATAATAAACATTCCTGCAGGTATTGTTACAGCAAACATATATCACAGATAACATTGCTATCTTGATTAACGTTTGTATAAACAAGTATAAATATATTTGCTGTAACAGTACACAGCTGGGAGAGATTTTGTTATTGGTTTTAAACAAACAAAAATGATATAATCAGAGATTAATACGTTTCTTTTTCGACAAAGCCCAGGTGGGAGCTTCTGGTTCACCTGACTGTTTTGATTGATATGAGATTTGATCAGCATATGTTTTGTGGTACCATGGGCATCAACAATGCTTTGATTATTAGACATTAAAATGTGTTTACTATAGTATTGCATTTACTACTAAATTACAAGTTTACAATTATTGACAAACGAACGATGTAGGCCTATTCACATGAATATGAAACATGTTCTTTTGTTTATATTGGTAATTTATCAAAAATCCTGGAGATAACTCATACAAAATCAAATTTCTGGAGAAAAACGTGTATTTCCTGGAGCATGGAGAAATGACACAAACTGGAAACCGCAGGCAAACTGGAGATCTTGGAGCTCTGAAACTTTCCCTAGCGGGCCCGACATACGTCTGCCATGGGTTTGCTGTTAAAATCTCACACCAAGCTGGTCCAACTTGGCATAGGGTCCCCTCTTTATATTTTCTGTAGATCCGCTCCTGATGATGTTATGATTATTGATGCTGATGACGATGGTGATGGGGGTGGTGGGGTGGTCGTGCGGACAGGCTCCCTCCTTTTTTCGGAAAGTAAAATAGCCCATAGGCCTATATCAATACATGTAGGAAAGAAACATGATCAATATTATTAAAATTGTCTATATTCCGCTCCCCGGTATCCCCTGCCTTTTCAGAAGTCTACATCCTCCCCTGTATAGGTTGTTGTGAGTAAACTAAAATAGGCCTATAGGCTAGGGGAATTCCAGGCTAGGGATGTGGTGCAAAACAAACGCTTTAAAGGGAAACTCCGGGATTAAAATTTAGGCCTACATACGGTAGTACAATGTGACATAAATGACTAAATTTTACAACATTTGGACAATAGGCCTAAGTTAATGAAGGAAAAAACTTTCCAAACTAGGTCTTAAATCAAAAAGTGGATCTACACCCATATTACAGATTGCTAAAGAAAATTACGGATTTTGAAAGGATTGTGTTCGAAACCGTAACAAAAATCTCATTAACAATAACCTGTTTTAATGTGAACTTGGATGATCTATCAATTTATTTGAGTTTTATTAGTATAATGTGATTTTGGTTTTTAAACACAAACCCTTTCAAAAGCTCTAATTTTTCCATTCTTTAACACTGCATGCAATTAGAATAGTATGAGAGTAGTACCGTAGTAGACCCACTTTTGATTTGGGACTCAGGTTGCTACATTTTTTTCTTCATTATTTCATTGTCCAAATTTTATCTTTTAGGTCTCAACTATTGTTCTATAGATTTATCCATAGAAATTTTCCCGGAGTTCTCCTTTAAGAAGTGGAGGTTAGGATGGTAGGAATGTCGAAAGAAATAATTTATTGATATTTATTATTATGTTTCATAATTAAAGAAGGGAATAACTGTTCTCTGATTATAAGTGATAGGCCTATAATGTGATTATGACTCATTGTGATAGGCCTATTGATGACGAATACGATGAATTAAAAACATCGGTAAAGACTACTTTACCAGGATTGACATGTGTTCAAAGAAAACGCCTGGAAGACAATACTAGAATGGAATTCGAAATATGCAGAACGTGCCAAAATATCAAGAAACTTCTTTCTTTTGTATTCTGGAAGCAGATGTCCAAGAATAATGAGAGATCAAAATAAGAGTTGAATCAAATTAAGCTAAATACACTGGTTATTCACATTTGTGTACCTGTGAACGGGTTAATGGCATGAAATGAGGTGTTAAAGAATGCCGAAACAAGTCACGTTCAGCGGTACTGAAAACGAAACCCTAAAAAATGGTGTGAAGCGCATGAATAATATTAATAACAAAACATCAATCGATGCTTCTTCTTCTTCCACTATTAACGATTGAAATTAACAAAACGGATATGAAATGTTTTCGATAACAAATCGTCAGTTAGAAATTTGTTACAAAACATTTTCCGTGAGAAGACATGGCTATCGGTTGTGTTTGTAATCTTCTTCGTGGAAAGAGGTGTTTGGTGTGTTTCTCAGAAACAAATTCTGACAACCCTGGAAGGTGTAAAAATATTGTACACCTCTCCAGATACCATGCAATTATTATTAGGCCTAGCCTATATCTCATTTCAAGCTCATTTTAGATATGTAGTTTACCCAAAACATTTATTTTCATAAATTAATTTTTTAAAAAATTAAATTAGCTCATGCATATTTATTTGCCATGAACTTTTGGAATAAGCTGAAAACTTAGCAACTCCAATTTCATGTTTATAATCAAGTTCATGACAGCATTACCTTTTTTCAAAATTACTGAGCAGTTGCGTATTTAAGGAGGCGGTGGGGAGGGGGGCATGCATAATCACCCATCTCAGAATCCTGGATCCCATGTTGAGACCGTGCTGTTTGTTGCTCTTTATATATTTACTTTCTGTTCAGAAAATTGGTTGCATCATTTGTCGTCAACTAAGCACTGTTAAAAAAACCAAATTCGGAGGCAAAAAACAATAGCAGGGGCGGATCCAGAACCCGCCGACAGGAGGTGGGGCGAACTTTTCCAGTCCGAGTGGGCGTGGTTTTCAATTTTTTGCCCGACGAGCAAAAAAAAAGGTCATTTCTCCATTTTGGTGCCCTGGTACCCCTATTTTGGCCGTATTTAGGGTATTTCTAGTATAGGCCTATTTTTATTACCCG
>JAOTQE010134651.1:0-23581 GCA_025631205.1 Nesometra sesokonis
ATCCACAAATATGTTTTTACATTATTTTATGCATTTTTGATAAGCTAGAAGTCAAAAATACAAAACTAATTGCTGTATTAATCTTGAAGTATTGGCCAGATTATGTAATCAGTCATTCTTGACTCAAAATTGTTTGTAAAATAGAAGGTGTATAAATGAGAAGTTTGTAAATGGGAAGGTTGGATGAAATAGTGAATGTTTCTGAGTTGAATGGAGAAAATATTTTTATGAATTGAAAGATTTATTCAACGAGGTATACACAGACAGACTATGGCCGTGTTTCCACAGGAATTTCGGATTATGCGATAAAATATCATCCAATCAAATCAATTTTAAAAAATACAACTGCGCAAACTCAGTGGAGACCATAATGCATTGTGAGTCCACTAACTTTCGGGGAATTTTTAGGTGATTTCCCTTTTCCTCGCGTGGCACCCTGGTTGCACCGTGCTTAAATCCTCGCAAAAGCAAGATCAAGGTTGAGCCCGGGTGAAAGGTAAAAAATTATCGCATTTAGGTCAATTATCGGATAATTTTATTACGTCAGAATAGGTTAAACACCCGTTTCTGCAGCACTTTTATCAGATAATTTTCATCGGGATAATTTATCGGACAATTTTTTCCTGCGGGAAACACAGCCATATTTTTCAGTTCATCATTCTTTCAGTTCATATCAAAAAGAAATATTAAATTACTAAGAAATAAAATCTCCCTTACCCCCAAAAATGATTGAGTTTTGAGTTTTGATAACAGTTTGTGTTAGTAACCGGTACCCTCACTCTACCATTAACCAGCAATAGTCGAAAGTACTGTAGCAGGTTAAGAAAGGAGCTGATCTGAATGAAACAGTGGATCTTTCAACAAAAAATATTTTATCCATTCAGTGAATACAAAACATTTTACATTTTATAACACATTTACTGTCCTAAAATTAATAGTAAATTTTTTATTTATTTGATTTTTAAACTAAAAACCAAACAGTGTAATTTTGAATTGGATGCCAAATGCCTCGGCAAAAGGCCTATAGAAAGCGCTTTGGCCATCATGGAGCAGAGAAATTATAGGCGGCCTGCTGTACAGGTTTTTTGCATATATAATTATTTACTATATTAGACCTATTGCGTGAAAAAAATAACCCCTCAAAATTTTTACGAGTCTGCCGTTAAATGGAGCCATTGAATATCACTGTTGAATGGAACAAAATTACCAATGTCACATGATAAAAAATCAACCAATCAAATGGCAAGGATATACTTAGGTGTGGTATACAGTTATAGAGTTAACTTGAATTTTTTCCGTCCTATCTAATATTATTTTTATACAGGAATAATCCAAGCTCATGCAGATTATACGATTAAAAAAAGAATAATAATGACTGTTAATTTCTTCTTTCAGATTGGCTTCACAGCAGCAGATCGTGTGACAGGCCTAAAGTTGATTGAGGCTGGTGTACCTAAGGAAAGACTAGCCATGCTTGCTGTTCCTTTAGTTCCTATACAAATAATACTACCATGGGTGATAGCTAAGTATACTGCAGGTCCTAGGCCGCTGGATATTATGTTAAAAGCAATGCCCTTCAGGTAAGATTATTAATTTTAGTTACCAATACGACTAAACCCCACCGACACTAAACCCCACCAACATGACACAACACTAAACCCCACCAACACGACTGAAAACACAACCTCGCCAACTTCGTTGGCAAAGGTAATAATATTGAATGCCTTTGAGGGGATAATTATGTAATATTGAATGCCTTTGAGGGGATAATTATGTCAGGTGACATCATCGACGAATATCTCACTGCGCGCAGGTGGATACTATATAATGTTGAACCGGTCAAAACGGCAGAATTGAATAATAATGAAATATTATTATATAAATCATATCGTTATTAGGCCTACTTAGTAATTCTTCATAATCGACTGTTGTGAATTGTGCAAAAGGTCCGTATTTTAATGGATGCTTCTCTGGTAGTTGTGTGTTCGCAGATCACAACTTGTCGTCCTGCTGCATATGTACAGCTGTTTTCTCAAATAAATAATCATTGCATGGTGAAATCCATTGGGGGGCTGAATATTAGTCGTGCTCAGTTCAATACTACAAACTTGAACTGGATAAAACGGCATATAATTGAATAATAAAATCATTAATATTATTTTTTTTTAACAAGTATAATGAAATATTTGCATTCTTTTTTTAGATTATTTCTGGGTTTATTTTTTATGTACATTGTGTATACAACTCCTTCATGGAAACTTGAAAATGGTGAATTTCCAAATTCATATTATGCATATATACTGCTGTGTTATGCGCTTCATCAGGTATGCTTTATAATGATAATAATAATAAATTAACTCTTATTGCCAAGGCCTCCAAGCTCTTCACATTATTAACCCAGTCATTGAAACAAACACCTGGTACACAATCCATTCCACAATGTTGCAGCCGTAATCAGTGCATATGGCATTTGTACCTTCCAGGTACCAACTTATACTCCTGGGTGGAGAGAGGGAACGTCTACAGAGTGTCTTGCCTAAGAATGCAAAGAACCGACCAGAGTTAGCCTCAAATTTCCACCCGAAACACTGTGGAAACTCCCACATAATTATCATAATCATTTTTATTGTTTAAATTTTATTTATTACTTTGAGCTATAAATTGTACAACCAAACACAAAATAAAAAGAGACATGAGATGCATGAGAGTGAATAAAAAACAACTATCAACCTGAATGCTAATTCTGTTGTCAATTGTAAAACAACAAAAATATTTCTTTATTGGCTGTTTTTTATTTTTTTCAACCGGGTGGATGGGTGAATAACCTTTATTCATTTAACCACCCAGCAGATCTACTGGATATCCTATAAAATAAATCTGTAACAATAACATGAAAATGGTTAACATGAAAATGCCCATTTAAGGAGATTAGGAAATATAAATGCATTCTCCCATTGAAGGTGAACATTTTACTTGTGTTTTAATGTTTTTTTTGTCTTATCTGTCTCTAAAGAAATTTAGATAAAAAAATTAATGAATTTTGGATAAATTTTGGAGAATGGGTTTTATGTGCTGAGAGGGTTAATTAATAATACAGTACTAATTTTACTGTATTTCAGTTTACATTCTACTGCATAGCATATCTGTGGTGATGGCGTTTCATGGTCAAATTAGTAACAAATCAATTTCGGAGTGGACAAAGACTAAACTTATGTTTGAATACAAAATGTTTTCGTTTACTTAATAACACTATTTTTATTTTATTTGAGGTTACCCTGTATTGTATGTTTGTGGCGGTGATGGCGTTTCATGCTCAAATTAGTGATCCCCTTATAGGTGGTACCTATATAACCCTCCTCAACACTGTATCAAATCTTGGTGGTAATTGGCCAGGAACAATTGCACTATGGCTTATTGACTCGCTGACCTTTAGGTCATGTTATGGCTTAGATGGTGGTTATGATTGTGATACAAAGCACGACAATGAAGTAAGTAGTAGCTAGAATTTACTGTAGATTTTGCAAAAAACAAGGCTTTTTTTATTTATTGGGATAGGCAGATGGCACACCAAAATGTGGCGTATCAGGACTGAATATACTTTTTATGATAAACTAAAACATACAAGGAATATAATTTTTTTTTGAAACTACACTTTTACAACAGTGGCACACGACATGCGGTGCATTCATACATAACTTGATAAGCAACGTATTCAGAAGAGCAGTTAAAATATTGTAATTTGTGAATAATAAAATTTATTTTAGAAAACAAATTAAAAAAAAAACAATTTAAAATCAATTAAAAATGAACTATTGTAAATTGCAACGCTTGATTGGCATGATAAAATAGTTTAAGCTACTGTGTTTATTAAATTATTGAGACCATGTAGAATGTGCAATAACAGTGGCGCGTAAAGTTCATTTAATAGGTCAGTTAAAGAGTTTTAGTACAATTCAATTGATATATCATTTTACGTATGTAAATAAAATAAATATTATTAATTTTATTTACATACATTGCAATTGTCAAATACATTTACTTTTATTTACATTAAAATATACATAGTCTATGTCTTCTTTATATAATATTTTCAAATCTTTTCTATACATCTCAAGCTGAAGTTAGACTGGTCTAGGCTACCTCTATAGCCACATTAGATAGTCTCTCTGCACATAGGCTTCTATGAATGGTGTCTTGTTCGAGGCAAGAAATCCTGTTTTCCACACCCAGTACCTTTTGGGTTCTAAGCCAATTGGGAAGTGAATTACTAGAATCTCAGTCTGCATGTCGCTGGCAGCATTGCTCATATACCCCAGCATGTATAGGAAAATTGTTGTGAAAGTGGACCTATTAATAAATTCCATCACGCCATTTTTCAGCCTTAGATACAAGTAGACTACAGTCCATGATTTAAAACTAACATTGCATGGAGTCACCAGGCTATAGGTTCATCTTGAACCTTTGCATGTATATTCTACCAAAACTAAAAAAAACAAAAACAATTGGTCCAGGGAATACATCAGCAACAGTGGCGGCCGAGGGGTTACCTTCGTCCCCCGTTTGGGAGAAATTTAAGATTTTGTGGGTGGCTATGTAGGTCCAGTCGAGCCCCCAATATACAAAAAAACATAAAAAGAACAAATTTGTTTATTCTTTGCTTGTCAACTTGGAAAATTGGAACACGCCCACCTCAAACTTGCCCTACCTGTCTGGGGTGCACTCCCTGTTGGGGGCGTTGCCCTACCTTCGGGGAAATCCTGGCATGCACTGATCAGAATTATAACACCACACACTTGAGTGCCAGAGTCCCTGGCAAGGGAATTAATGCTACATGAAAAAAAAAATGTATAAAAAATGACAAATATAAAAACTAAAAGTTATTTGAATTTATAGAGTAGGACTTTGACTCTGAACATCTGGCATCCGTGGCATAAGAGTTTGTTCCACTCACTTGTTTGAGTCAACTTGAAGGGGCTATGGATTGAAGCAGAGAGGGATATTGATTGAAACAGAGTGTTTATGGATGTAGACCCACCAAAATTTAAAAGATAACGCATTATTTAGAAATTAATTTAGTCTTTGAGCATATATGAAATGAGTGTCATGGTTTGGAAAATAAAGAAAAAAGAAGAGTTATAAAATATTAAAACTGATCAAAATATAATTGATCGGAAGTAAGTTTAAATGAAATTCGTAGGATAAGTAGATTTAAAGATAAAGCCATTGAAGTTTTATTGCAGGAAAACATTCTTTTCAGAAAGTCATCTAAAAAGTAATCTAAAAATATGTAGTTAAAAGACTTTAAATCTCTTCAAATCTGCATTAAAAAAATTCTCTATGTCAACAGTCAATGTGGTTGCAATAAAGATAATTTGATTTTATTTGATCCAAACTAACAAATGAATGCAAATAAAATGCACAATTTTATATTCAGCTCGGAATTCGCTTCCCAATTGGCCATGAAGAACCAAAAGGTACTGCGTGTGGAAAACAGGATTTCTTGCCTCGAACAAGACACCATTCATAGAAGTCTATATGAAGAGAGACTATCTAATATGGCTATAGAGGTCGCCTAGACGAGTCTAACTTCGGCTTGAAATGTATAGAGAGATTTGAAATTATTATATAAAGAAGACATAGACTGTGTATGATGCAAATATTTAGATGAAAGTTTATAATGTATTATTTTGATTTTAATTAAATTAAAGATTAATATTCATAGGGTTATGTTATAATAATGTAGTTACAAAAATACGCCAAAGATTGAAAGAAGAAAAAGAAAAGAAAATATGGAGCGGCTCAAAAATTTTTCCGAAATAATATTGGTAGTATGTGTTTATACATAATTTTGGGACACTAATCATCAGAGGCTAAATGTCCAAGGAGCCTATCACGTTTCATAAATTTGAATTCAAATGGCTGTACATATGGGATTTGATAAGGAGTTCTGCATAGTCCCAAATCAAACCTCCCTGTTAAAATTCCTAAATACGGGCCTGAAGATAATTTGATTTTATTTGATCGAAACTAAACCAAAGAGATTTTAATGAAATGCTCAATTTTATATTCATTTCTCAGACTTGTAACTTTATAGCTATTTTGGTCACTATCTTAATTTGATCTAATTTTTTGGCGAGACCTTGCATATAGAGAGACATGTGCTATGTGCTAGAAAGTCCCAATTATTACTTTAATTTGTTTTCTTTAGGTGTGTTTGAAAGCAGGAGGTGTATGCAAGACAGACGTTGATGGCTACTACATTGAAAGTATAGCTTGTGTGGTCATTGGTTTAATTTGGCTAAAAATGATGAGGAATAAAACTAGGAACCTACAGGAACTTGAGGAATCTCAGTGGAGGTTGACACAAACTAGAAATGTTTGAAATTAATATGGACGGACAAACAGACAAACTGAAAATAATTTTATAGATGGTATGCAGTACAATGTTTTAAATTAAATGTGTCGATCTCAATGGAGGTTGACACAAACTAGAAATATTTCAGATTAATATATATAGACCAACAGACAGATTAAAACAAATTTTATAGACAGTATACAGTATAATGATTAAAATAATAATACTAATAATAATAATAGCCTGCCACAGACTACAAATGTCATACCAACAATTAAATGTGATGAATCTCACAAAATAGAAATATTTGGTATTAATATGGATGAACCAGCAGACAGATTGAAACAAATTTTGTAGGTGGTATGCAGTGTAATATTTAAAATAATAAATAATGTCACAGCTAAATGTTATACCAACAATGAAAACATGGTGCTAGTACGTTGTTGGTGGCGTTAATATAGAGTGACCAACAGACAAACTGGTAGTTTATAGAGATGACACATCATATTTAATAACTCATATTTAATGACACAGAAGCCAAAGATAATTTCCATGGATACATCAAATCACAATGTAACCAGGTACAAAGTACCTGCAGTGTTCTTCCAAGTACTGTTTTATACATAAATTTTACCAGTAACAATAGACAAGGGACCAGTAAAAATTATGTTGATGAAAAATACATAACACTTACTGGGACGCAATTTTGACAGTCATAGGTTTATTTTTCACTATATACTTCTCAGTATTACAATGTATACCACATGCAAGGGTGCTCATAGAGCCCTAAGCATCAGGCCCGTATCAAGGTACTCCTAAAGGGAGGTTCGCCTAAGGGCCCCTGGTGGGGTCCAGGGAAAACGCCCCTGTGGGGACCCGGAGTCTCTGCACTCTAATAGTGTGTATTTGGCATATTAGTTGTAATATAACTGATATGGATGATTTTGGAATAAGCCTAGTGTGAGTGCAGTAATACAAACTACAGATGCGAAAATAGGAAAAAGGGTTCAATATTGGTAGTGTGGGGGTTCGTTTTTCAAAGGGGGTTCGCTAAAAAAAGGGTTCGTATGAACCCCCAGGAACCCCCCTGGCTACGGGCCTGGAGCCCTAACCATGTAGTTGAGGCATTAATTTGGAACAAAAACCAACCCCAAAGGCATGCCTGACAAGCCATGTTCATAATACTTACTTTATAAGGACAATTTGCCAGTGAAATTTACCAGTGAAATTTGTTTAATTGGGAGAGTGTTGTCTTATAATACAAAGCTGCAAAACTGTATCTCGCAGTTGGTTTGTTGTTTGGAATATTTTTTTTTCATTCTTATTTACACATTTGCAGTTGTTATTGTGTAAGGTATTATTTACCCATGTCACATTAGGTTGACCTGTTTTAGATAAACTAACATCAGACTCCAACGGTTAACATCTCATTACCCCTGTAGAAAATCCAAGAACATTGAACAATGCATAGCTTACTGAAAGACAATGAAAATTAAGAAGTTATGAAAAATGACACTAATCCAAATAAATATAAAAAGTATGTCAACTACTGAAAACATCAGGACATAATTAATTCTGTTTCTTTATTGTCATTCTTGACAATGTTCTAATAAAGTGGCAAACATGAGGCCATAACTGATCGATTTCTTGACAATTCAGGGTGGGGCGGGGAAGGGCTGTGGCCCCAGCCCCCTTTCGAAAAGTAAAATATATCAATATCATTAACATTTTTAAAGTCCAAAATTTCCGGGGGGGGGATGCCCCAGACCCCCCAAACACTTAGACTCATTACCGGCCGCCTACCGTCCCCGCTTCTGCCACACCTCCCCCCCCCCCACCCACTTTTCCAAAAGTCTGCATCTGCCCCTATATGATCGCATTCTTGACAATGTTCTAATAAAGGATGAAGCAAAAAATCAATTATGACCTCATGGATTTCATTTACAGAGTCACCATACTCTTTCTATAACTGGCGATGTAATGTAATAAAACTTAATGAAACACTAAACAAATAAATGTCACCATACTCTTTCTATAACTGGTGATGTAATGTAATAAAACTTAATGAAACACTATATCAAATAAATGTTTATTGAACAGGAAATAATCATTTCAAAGAATAATGTTATATGATTACTACTTAAGAAGGAAATATTATTAGTTCATTTAAGTGTATTAATATATTGTTTTAATAAACTAAAACAGGATGTTTATAATATATGTAAAGAGATTCAAACAAAACATATAAATTAACTTCATTAAATAATAATTTATGTCAGAAAACTATTAGCAGTACTGTAAATATTGTGTTATATCAGCATATCAACATTAGGCCTAAAACTATATCTTTATGTTGCCGAAGCCCAACAATTTGGGTTAGTTGGGTAGAATTTGTTTTATTTTTTTTAGTATGTACCTTCTACTATATTTACAAGAAGAAAACGTTTTTATCTTTGCTGTGTTGCTATGTTTGTATTTCTTAGAATTCTCAGGATAATTTTATGCTTTTTTTAAAATTTTCTGTATTATTTTATTCATTTACTCAAAGATTTGGGAGATGTGAAAACTACAAAGAAAGGTGAACCTGATTTTTGGAATTTTAGGGCAGGCGGGTTTGGGCAACAAAAACTTTATTTTTTCAATTGTGTATTACTTACCTTGTTATGCTCCAATTTTATGGATCAAAGATATTGCATATTTATTCTACTGTAGTCTACAGTTATATAAGATTTACATGGTGAGATGTCAATAAATGTATAAAATTTGCAGTACACCACATATGTTCATGGTATGTTGTAGTAAGCTACTCAGCGTTTCATAAAGATCAAAACACATCGATTGAAACGTTGATTAGCTTACAACAACATTCGTGGCGTACTACAAACGTTATGTTTATAGTATAAACGTTATGTTTATAGTACAAACGTTATGTTTATAGTACAAACGTTATGTTTATAGTACAAACGTTATGTTTATAGTATAAACGTTATGTTTATAGTATAAACGTTATGTTTATAGTATAAACGTTATGTTTATACTATAAAGTTGGTTATACAGTAGCTCAAGAATAAATAAGGCTTAAAAATGTTATACAGCAAAGAGTTAATTGAAAAGTTTAGACAGACGGTTGAGAAATGTTTTTTTAATACTGTAGTCGCCTTTTATTGTATTCTCCAAAAGTTGACAAATTTATGTCCTTTAATTTGCGATATCTTTAAAAATACAATGGAACAATTTTACATACTTCTAAATTTAACTAAAAATTGTGAAGTATTAAGCTTTAAACATAAATTTTAACTGGACATGTTAAAAATGTGTTAATATTTACCAATATTTATAGATTTTTGTAAACTTAAAATCTTGTAGGCCTAAACAATTGGTAGTAGTAAATAAATGAGGAAGTAAATAATGAACAAACTTATAAAAATACCATAATTTACAAACTCCCGGATTTACATACCCTTTCTGGTCCCTTACCTTACAGATGTTAAATTGAGGTTCTGCTGTACTTTAAGTATTCGTCTAAAAACAATCGGGACAAATATAAAAATCGAAATAAAAAGGCTGACACTGTTTTTTTTTTCATTTTGGGTTAGTCTGGCTTGGGCAACTAATTAATTTGTTTAGGCCTAAGACTGTTGTTGACATTTTATGCATACTTTAGTTGTATTTTAATTCAAAACATTCAAATTAACAGGTTTAAAAAATACGTATACTATTAATGTTTTAATTGTCTTTAATAATATACATTTATTTATATATATTTAGTTTTCAATGTTTAAAATATCTTTTGTAAAAACCATTTTACTTGTTTGGTGCTCTCATGTTTAATCTGGGCTTCGTATATTATAAACTTTTACAGCCGGTGCGCCGCTCACACTAATTTTCAAGAGTTTAACAATTTTACAATTTATTTTTTTTGTAAAATAGTTATATCATTGTTAGTACTTCCATATTATTTTGTTTGTGCATTTTAACAAAGAAACAATGTGTTCTTCTAATCTTATTGCTAAACATATTTTGAGACCAAATATATAAAAGAATGACTTGGGTGCTATAAAAATCAGGGCTTAATGTAATGTACATTGGTTGATATTGGCTAAGGTGCACTTTTACATTTAGTGGCAAATCACAAATAAAAACATGTGACAAGTAAGTCACATGAAAAATGCAAAATTAATGGAGGTTTAAAATGTTTGTTACTTGTTCAGAATATTAAATTTTATATTGCCTACTGCCTTTAGGACATCATACCAGCACCATATATAGATACAGTTGAACCTCCCGTAAGCGGACACCCTCGAGTCCGGGGAGGTGTCCGCTTACGAGAATTTCGGCCGATAGAAGGCCGAAGTTGTTAAATCATGTATACGCCCTTATGTCTCGCATATCACAGCCTTCTCAACAGAAATGGCCTCTCAAATGTCTGCACACCGAATTCTATATTTTATTAAATATTTTTTTTCATTTTTAAGATCCGTTCATTAATATGATTCTCAGCCATTACAGTAAAAGAACAATTTTGTACAGAAATTTGTATTCGTTGCATAGAAAATTCACAACATTTTCCGGGATGTCCGCTTATGGGAGGTAAATTAACATACAAAAAAATCGAAATTTTAAGACAAGAAGTGTCCGCATCCGCTTACGGGAGGTGTCCGCTTACGAGTCGTACCAAAAATGCATTGATTAGATACGAAGAAAAACGGGTCTTTGAATTAGTATCCGCTTACGAGAGGTGTCCGCACAGGGAGGTTCAACTGTAAACTGTTACAACAATTCAATTCACTGTTTACAAGTCTTCTTTTATGATCTGTTTTGTCTAATCTAGTTTCTGGCTAAAATAATGGTAAATTATTCTAGGATTAAATGATTAAAAACATCTTGTGTTGTCAATTAAGGTCGAGTCATGAATGTTTGTTTTCCTTAGTGCCATTTTAATGTATTTTCTGCAATTTGATGTATTTCGTATACAATGTCGGTATAATTTTATGTATTTAGCCAAATGGTCAAGGAATACAAAAGTTTAAAAAACCCCAAAAAAGCGTCTTTTTTTCAAGATTTTTCGTCCTAATGTCGGGCATTTTTTTTGGTTTTGACCAAAAAACCTCAATAACAGTTTCGACTATGCCTCTGGCAGTACTTAGGCCTGCCGCCATATACAGCCGCTGTGCATCTATTTTTATTAGTCCATTCTCATTACCCCCCCCCCCCCAAAAACAAATCGCTTCACTTTTATGTGGAGGAGGGGTTTAAACCTGTTAAACACCCCCCCCCCTTTAATCAACCACTGAATATGATGTAGTGTCTTCGGACCAAATTGCGAGAAATTGATGATAACAGTTTAATTGAGCTATATTCAGTTTCAGGACTAAATGAATAATGAATATTTCAGTATCTATCGATCCGAGGGATTATTCAATAGCTTGTGTAGTTAACATTTTGCCATTAAAGTCTTAACTAAAATAACAATCAGCAAAATCTATATTTCATCCATAATTAAATATTTAAAAAATATTAGTAAAGCACATTTTCTTCATAAAAATTGATGATGAAAAAGAAAAAAAAAACCCTGAAAAATCATGAACAAGGTGGTGAACAATTATTACATTAGGATTGCGTCACCTGATTAAAGGGGAATTCCTTCCAAAATCCAACAAAATTGCATTTCTTTGGAAATTTCCTTGTTTATTATTTCTAAAATAAACATAGTTACCTGTACTCGTTAAATTTTATTTTCGAATAGGAAAAAAGCTAATAATTATCAACCTCTTTCAGGCTTATCCATGTGCTGCTTTATCTTGGAATCATCATCAAAAAAAAATAAAATAAATAAATAAATAAAATTCTAGGCCTATACTTTCTCATTTTTAAATGTTTTGAATATAAAGACATAAACATCAGATCAGTATTATATTAAGTTGAATACAGAAATAGTGAGATCTAGAATATTTTTTTTGACAACAGAGTTTTGGAAGGAACGGGCCAATGCTTCTTCATGCATGAGAACCCACCTATAGTCAACAAATTCAACTACTACTCTACCAGTGGTTCAGAACTAACACCTCAGTACAGTAGACCAAATCCAAAGACAATGCAAAGCAAATAGACTACTGACAAATGAAGACTCGATTGGAGGTGTGACAGCCTACACTTGAGTGGCGTGTAGCTTAGCATGCTTGCCTTCCAATCCCGAGGTCCTGGGTTCAAACCTGGCTGAATGCTAGGTTGGTTCCCACTGCATAACTAACAACGCCACTCCCTAATGTTACAATAATGAGACTTGGTTTAGAAAGCATGGCGTAGTTCTCATCATGTAAGTGGCGACTTACTTGTTGTTGGATGTGACACAAAATTTAAAAAAAATTTTAAAAAAATTAAAAAAATATACTGAGATAACCAACAAGGAGGGTTCAATGACCTATTGGTTTTTGTGAAATTAAAAGAAAAATGGTCCAAAGTTGGACCTATAGTTTGTGGATTAAGGGGTTGTTGCAGGCTTGCCCTGCCTCAATTTAAACCTGACATGATATCCATTCCCCGCAAAACATTTTATTAAGACAGCTTAATACGTCTAGCCTATACAAATCACGGCATGCCGTGCATAACGTATATTTGGGAATTTTGCTTTTGAAAAAACAAGCACGAGAACATTATAGTAATTGAATCATCATTAGACCCCCAAACATATGGAGAACTTGTTTTATGGGTCGGCTTGAGTCATAATTGCCTCTTTGGCGTTCCATAGAATTACTGCTATGCTTGAATGCACTCAATAAACAAAACTCGTCGTGAAAACAACTCGGTGACCTCCCTGCTGGAAAAATGAAGTTTTATTCATAGTTAGAGCTTATTTATGAGCTTTAAAAATGATTTGAAGCATTTTATTATTTGATTGTAACTGTTAACAATTTGAAGATAGCTAGACAGGTTTGGTATTTACTTGTTTTATGACCTAGACTAGATCAAATTTAAACCAACTTGGACGAAGGACTAGGCCTAGGCTTGCCTACCTACTACTAGGCTAGGCCTCAGGTTAGGGAGGGTTTCCCATCCATTATGACCAAGTAGCCTAAGGCTAGGCCTCCGCCTACCCTAGCAGGTGACGGGTGGAGTACCCGGGTAAAGCCTCCCATCACAAAAACTGTGAAGGTTTGTAGGCATTTTTTAAAATTTTTATATGTAGTGTAGGTAGGTTGTTATACTTTTATTATAAGTTGTATTGCAAACAATTTGATTATATTGATAATTGCTGAAAGAACATCCTACCTTGCACTGACCTGGGAATCCGGGAGCTGTGGTTAGTGGTGGTGGTGGTGTGACCTACCACTGCCATTGTTGGTGAGGTTTAAATTCCGAGAAACAGGAATGAGTGTATACCTATTTGCTATAGGGGGCCTAGAACTGTATGTTAAATTTTCACACCTGGTTTTTTTTTAGATTAAACTTGCCTGTCTGTCATTTCTGCCAACCTGTGATGGTATGAGATAGCTGAATCTGAACTACTTTGTAAGAAGTCATGTACAATAGTTTTTTATTTATTTTGTAATTTGAGATGCAAAGGATAACCCAAAGAATCCGAAGTGGACTTATTTTCAGTGTAATCATTATGTGCAATACAGTTAAATTCGTCTGAGTTGACGTCAAATTATTTCTAAGTCAAATTTATTTTTCATGTCATTTTTGTATGTTTTCCATTAAATAACAATCTTGAAATCAATTTTTTTTTTCAATATTAAATTGCAAGTTTAACTGTAGATAATCCCCTAATCATTCCAAAAAGTGTACTGCTTTTTTTAACATGCACACAAGACACATTTTACATGGGACTAACGGCTTAATGACTCATCCAGACGACTGTGAGCTAATTATTACTGTAACTTTTATTTCAACTCTCTAGCCGAAACACAATGAGGGTGGTGATGTATTTAATTGAACCGTGGATCAGCAAGTAACCAACTGAGCTAAATGCCACTCAAATTGTTTGACTTTTTTAATAAAGTATTTGACACCCAATGGAATTACAGTATATACACTTTGAAATTATTACTTAGCTTTTAAAAAGTCACAGCTGTGAGCTAATTATTACTGTAACTTTTATTTCAACTCTCTAGCCGAAACACAATGAGGGTGGTGATGTATTTAATTGAACCGTGGATCAGCAAGTAACCAACTGAGCTAAATGCCACTCAAATTGTTTGACTTTTTTAATAAAGTATTTGACACCCAATGGAATTACAGTATATACACTTTGAAATTATTACTTAGCTTTTAAAAAGTCACAGGCAGGGGTTCAGAGCCGGACTGACAGTGTGTGAGGCCGTGAGGTTTGTCGAATGGGGGGAGGGGGAGGGTACTTTTAGCCAATTGACACGTCAGTTGGTTTACATTGGTTAACATGTGAAGCATCGAAATGGTGCAATTATTAAGTGGCGTACAGAAAAATTGTTCCCAAGTAGTTAGGTTGGTGAGGGATAATACGGCCTATTAACACATGGTTGACATGGCATAAAGAGACTTGGGCACCAGCGCCAGTTCTATAAGATGCAAATTTTTAGGACGAAATGAACCTTAGTATTTCGGATTCATCTACCCAAATCCCTAATCAAAGGCTGAATGGTTTAGCAGAAAATCCTTACTAATCACATCTTAAAATACAGAGTGTAGAGTATTCGAATTGGAATAAACTTCTCCTTCAAGCCAGCCACTGTTTCTACATGCAGTCCAAATTTCATGGTATTGCAGTTGGTAGATTTAAGAGAGGAGATTATTCTAAAATGTATCAAAATTGCATAAAATCCCTGGTTTTTGTTTTCATAAACAATGCCTACCAAATTTTATAAAATAGGTCTGCACCTGAGTTAATGCCTTTGTCTTTATTTTAGTTGATAATTCATAATCACAGTTTTTTTCTTCATTTATGGCATAGGTAAAAATGTCGGTGGTCAGAAAATTTGCAGAAATGTGGTTGAAACAGTCAAAAAGTAAAGGAGGTAACAGGAAGGACGAGTCGGAAGATGATAATGAGATAAATGTGACAGTTGGCAAAACAGAAGAACAACTGTTAGCTGCTGAACTTGCAAGACGGAAAATGGAAAACAAACGACTTGCAGCTAAAATAAGAGAAGACCAACAGCAGACGGACGCTTTGATGGCTAAACTTAAAAAGAATAAAGACGATAAACAAGAACTTATGGCCAAGTTAAAACAAGAAAGTTTTGATAGACAGGCGATTAATCACGAAAGACAGGCTGAGACACAGAAACAGTTATTGGCCAGGGTCCATCAAGAAAATGAAAACTGTAAAGTAAAACTTGAAGGAACTTGTGAGAAAAGAGATTTACTCGTAAATAAATTGCGGCATCAGATGAGTGACGATCTAGAAAAGATGACAATGAAGCTGGAAAATAGGGGTGATGAAAATAAATCGAAACTGAAGCAACAAATATGTGAAAATAAAGATTATTTGGTCAAGAAATCTAAAGAAGATGACTCCTTTATAGCATCTGTGCACCAGCAAATGAATGAAGATAAAGATAATCTAATGATGATGTTCAAACAGGGTGATGAAATATTCAAAAGCAAACTAAAACAGCGTGATCTGGAAAAGAGGGCATTTGACCTTGAGCTTCAGCTAAAAGTTGAAGAGAACCAATCTGAACTAAAAGAGAAGGAAGCCATGAAGAAAGAGTTGATTTCTGATCTCAAAACAATAGATGAACAAAAACAGAATGAACTAAAGGAAAGACAAATGAAAAAAGAGAAGTTAATGACGAAGCTAAAAGAAGAAAGAGAAGAGAATGCATCTAAATTAAAACAGAGAGAAAATGAAAAAGAAAAAATGATGTGTATTCTCAAAGAGATGGAAGACGACACCAGATCTAAACTAAGCAAAGATGAGGTGAAGAAAAAAGAATTTTTAGACAAGCTGATGAAGCATAGAGATGACGATAAAGAGGATCTGGCAAATAAATTCCAAAGAGCAGCTGCTGTGGTTAGTTCAAATTTAAAACAAAGAGATGAAGAAAAAAAAGTAGGAATGGTAGAGGTACAAGAACGGTACCAAAATAAGATATTGGAAATGAAACAAATGGATCAAGAAACAAAGCAAACTATGGAAGAAAGAAAGGATGAAGAAATGGCAACTTTAATGAAACACAAAATGCAGGAAACAAACAAAACAGTTTTAGAAGACAATAAAACGGACGAATTGATACCAAAACTTCGTGCACTTGAAGAAGAACGAAAGCTGTTAATTTTAAAGATAAAGGAAGCGAATGAAGCAAGTAAAGTAGAATTAACTAGGGTTGTTAGGACAGGAAGTGGGAGACAGATGAAATCTGCAGAAAGGAAGGATGAAATGGATGAGTTGTTGGCAACATTAAAGCAAAAGGATGAAAGTAAAAGAGAATTGTTGGCAGCTATTCAAAAAGACAGTGAATTAGAGGGTGATCTAAGAGCAAGGTTGAAACGACGGGCTACAGAAAATGATGCATTGGTCAGTAGAATAAAACAAGATAATGAATATTAACTTCAGGACTCGATAGTAACTGAAGCAGGAATGTAGCTAGAAAAGTCCTGGAGTGGGTGCTAAAATTTACCAATGAAACGTGTGTCCATCTGACAAACATCTTCTTGAAGAATGGGTTTCATAAGCTTTTTCCACTATTGCTCCAAAATTGTGAAATGGCCTAGCACAATACATCAGATCTGTAGAAACACTAAATCACAGCTCAAAATGCATTTGTTCACATCCATAAAATCTCAGTGGTGGATCCAGGGGGTTCCAGGAGGTGCAGTGGGAACCCCAAAACTGTTTGAGGGCCACCCTCAAATAGGACTGCTGACAGGGATAGGAGTTATATTTAGTGAAAACTGGACGCAACCGAGGTGACAACAAAATTGGGCCACAAAAACTTGGCAAGAAACCCCCCATAGTGGGTGGCAGTGTAAATTAGTATGGGTGGAATGCCTTAAAATAAGTTTTACATTTTAGGTGGCTGAAATATGTAAAGGGTGTGTGGTGTCACCCACCTCCGCCAATATGTATTCCTGTTGAATTTGTCAGATGTTCCTGTGTGCTTGTGATGGTGTTGGATACGATAAAGAATACAGTGAGAGCATAATGCACACACTCGTCGTTGGCCTTGGCATGAGTTAATATTGTAAACCAAACACTTTCTTATGAATAAATTCACCTTTTTTAATTTGTTGGAAATATCTTTAAAATGTTGACCATTCTAGGCCCAGCATAACTGATCATGTTGCCTTTTTAATTGGATATTTTCAAGCAGTTTCCACAGAATGATATGATACAACATAGAATAAAGAAGAGAAGAATTCTTCCACGCGTGGACGTCATGCCCCCAATGGCAGTCAAGTTTCCAGGAAGGTCTACAGGTATTTAAATATGGTATACTCTACTAGACATGTATACATGTGGTGTGCAGTTACTACTGTATATACTCTGCTGCCACTTGTTACAATGAATCCTAGACTATTTATGTGTTGTGTGCAATATATATCTTGTATATTAAAATAATACAGTATATCCAATGAAACGGGATACACAGAGTAATGCATTATACTGTACTTATTTATCCAGACCTTTCGGTTTTTGTATTATTTATGTCAATGCAATATATTTCAGTGTTTGTTGTCAAATGCTTGTATGTACAGCAAAATATATGAATTTTTTAATAGAATACATAAAATGCTATCACCAGATTATTAAATATCTAACAATATATTTTTAACTGTAATTTATTAAATTGTAATGCATTTCTAGTCGCATGTTTTCTGTCGATAGTTGAGTTACTGCAAGCTGCGTTGAGTTGAAAAAATCATTAATTTGAGATATCTTATCTTCAACGATTTGTAACTCATTTTTCAACTTTCAGGAAAACAGGCTTTACTACATGACTTCCATCATTTTACAAGTTCATCCAAAATGTGTATAGGGTATAATTTTAAGCTTTGAGTAGAGAAAATAAACTTATAAACTGTATTATAGAATATATACCTATATGAAATGTTATTGGTAAATATTCTATTTTGGTTTAAATTATAAAATAATTATACATTTTATTTGAGAATGCATACCTATATGCAATGGTAAATATGCTATACAGTATTATTGGTATTATTGGTTTAAATTATATCTTGATGCTTGTTTTTATGCATAAATTTTAAATGCTAGCTAGTCGCACTACAAGGCATTCCATTTTACAAGTGCATTGTACAGTATTACATATTACATTAAACTAATTTTCCTCTCTTTTCAAAATACCATGCAAATCAAACTACTTTACTGCAAATAATTTTCAAATAAGAGATCCTAGAAATCCCAAAAGAAAGGCTTGTAGTGGGCTGCCTAGTACAGTAGGTAATGGACAGTAAACAACACTATAGAAAGTCATAGTAACCTTACAAATTAATTTAGAAAAAATTAATGTATTACAAAAACTGATTGTAAAATGTATATTCAACAATTTTAACTTGTGCCAAATTATGTTGTTGCACTTGATCGTAACTGCTGCTCTAGGTACACCAAAATGCACTATGGGTATGATACTAGCTAGCTCATCTAGATTTAAACTGATAGAGGACGAGAGTTGGTGAAGAGATGGGGATCATACTTTTTATAGATTTGAACTACTTTATCAATTTTTAGCAAGGAAAAGAATTTGCCAGTGGTGAGTCAAAGATTGAATATGTAATTTATTGGTCTGATGATGAAGGGTGCAATTTCTTTGATTATTTGTGGGCTAATATCATCAGGCTAGGACTTCCCATTTTATTTATATGAACTAGTATCGTACCTATTATACAACATCTAGGTCAGTAGGGCAGTCTGATGCAATATTCTGGCCCATACCCGAGAGGAGGTGCAATGGATGCGATGGGTGCAGTTCCACTTCCGTACTATAAATGTCACAGAAATGAACAGAAATCACAATTGGCACGCAGCCAAAATAAGTTTTTTGCTTGTCAAATTCAACCCAGGTGTATTTGCTGTTTTGCATGTAAACTCCCTCCCCCTCACAAAAAAAATGCAGTAAGGGAATTGAATGTATAATATAGGCCTGGAATAAAATAGTATTCTTTTATAGCTGTTTGTTCCGACTGAGGTATGACAGGTGTAGAAGCCTTGACAACAAGCACTATGAAAGCAAAATTATTTTTTTCTTCTAAATCTAGCCTCACTATTAACTATGTTACCTTATCTTTTGTTTAGTAGCTCATGTCAATTAAATTAATACTAACTGAGGTATGACTTCAGGCAAGAATTTGTTGTTATACCTTGTTATGCAAACCCTCCGACATTGAAAATTAGGATTTGAAATAAAAACAAAATTTCATTTTTGGCCTGTTATCATACCCTCCAACATAATTCGAAACTGGGAATAAAATATTAAAAAAAATATTTGTACAGTTTTATTTCAACTTCCAATATATTCTGCTGAAATTGCAAATAGAGTACTGAGTGAAATAATTGTTATTATTATTATTATTTTATTCTAAACAAAAATAAATCATCAGTTTTATTTTATTCTTCACTTCATAGACATAATTGCCTATGTAAAAATTAGAACATTTTTATTCAGCTCTCAATTTAGCAGATTTTCCAAAAAAGTGTGTGAATCAAGGTATAAAAAGGTTTGCCTTAAAAGGCATTAACAAAAAATGCATTGTACTTGCCGTTGTTTTCATCATATGGATTTATTTTTAAATACAAATATAATTTTTGCTGGGTGATACTTAAATATGGAAGGCAATCAATGCCAAGCAGCATAATTTTACAAACAAGCCTTTGTTTTTTTGCCAGTGATTGCCTTCCATATACAATATTTATTGAAATTTATATTCTACAAATGACAATATAGATTGGATAGTAAAATCAATCAATTTAACATGGGCAGTGGAACGTTTTTGAATTACGGGGGACAAGGTTAAATTTTGCTCAGCTACCCCAGTCCAGTTAGAATTTGATGGAAGCACAAAAAAAAACCTTTTTGCCTCTAAATTTGTGCTTTCCTGGTCCCTGGACATGGTTTCCAGGGCCACAATATTCATATTACTTGCCATTTTTTAATTGTGAATTTTGTAGTTGTGTTATCACTGGAGGGGACGCGTCCCCATCCCCCTCTTCCACCGCCCATGCAATTTAAAAAAATATAATGCTGTAAATTGAATTTCTAAAAATGTACCATTTCAGTATTTTGTGGGAATACCATAGACGTATTATTTTAACAGCTAGATAGTTAACTTCTATAGAATATAGCCCCAAAGTGCAATTATGACGCTGTTGCTATGACAAAATTGTGCCCCCAATCTTTCATAAAGTATCTAATTTATCAATAAATGGAAGTAAATTTAATCCAAATATAGAAATTGAAAGATAAATATATGTAACATACATACTTTTCATGACAAAGGAATGTCAAAAGTACAATAATTATAAAACAATTATTATTATTTATCTCAAATGGTTGTAACGAATGCTGACGACTATCAATAGTAGCGCCTAAGTGGGATTGCAATTCTACAGTAAATTTCACTATCTAGCCGTAAATAATAAATCTATGTGGAATACAGTCTTTCAAAGCTTCACAATTTCCTATATGGAGTTTCTAAGAGTATTTAAAATTAAAATAAAGTTATAGGTTTATTTAAGTAGTTTTATGATGGTGGTCTATGCAACTATAAAATATTTACAATATTATTTTGAAAGTTTTACTTTAAAATATGTTTGCTGTTATAAATTTTATATAAATGGACAAATACAAATGTTGAGGTTCAATCAGATTCTACCTTTAATGAAATATGGAAGTACACTGTACGAAATAAACACATTGGGTGTTAGTTAAACTGGTTGCTACACATAAGTTTCTCCTTTGTTGCCCAAAATGTAGCCCATAGTTCTTCCCAATTGCTGATATTTTTGCAATGTTTGAATAAACCTTTACATACAATAGGCCTACATTGTTGTGACATTTTCTTGTGTATGGAGAAGTAAACCTGAATTTCATTATTATACCTGCCAACTTAATTTGGCTCAAATGCGTGAGACAAACCTTGCAACCACATATCTGGGCAACATCCCCTCCCATATTGGTCTGACAAGCAATTAAAAAAAAAAAAAAACGACATCTGTGTCCGTTTCGGCCCAAATTATCACTGTTTTGGAGTCGGTTTTTGCCGTATTTTGCTCTATGTCATACGCGAGAAAAACTATTGGACTGACTGTTTATGAATGAGAATTCTGCTAATGCGTGAGATAAATCAATTTATGTGCGAGACGTCAAAAATAGGCTCCAATGCGTGAGACTCACACATAATGCGTGAGAGTTGGCAGGTATACATTATTAGCAAGTTGTCATAAACTTGACCCGATAACTATTCTCTCCCATTTTTAAAACAAGATTTGGTTTATGCATTGTTGTCCAGTGGGGTCCTTCTGGTGGTGGGCAGTACACCAGGAGACAATACGCAACTCTTTTTCTGCGTTATTTAATTTAATTTAATATTCACATACGCCATGTTGTACATGGCACCAACAGCTTAATGTCTCATCCATAAAACAGTGCTGCTACTAACTAGCACTTCAACCCTCCAGCCAAAACACAAGGATGGTGATCCATTCCATTAAACCAGGAACCAGCGAGTTT
Source organism: Nesometra sesokonis (assembly GCA_025631205.1). NCBI lineage: Eukaryota > Metazoa > Echinodermata > Crinoidea > Comatulida > Antedonidae > Nesometra > Nesometra sesokonis. The sequence goes on from JAOTQE010134651.1 coordinate 22,027, forward strand.
CCACAGCAGAAACACAATGAGGATGGTGATCCATTCCATTAAACCAGGAACCAGCGAGTTTCCACAGCAGCATACAGTACAGTGATTAGTACCAGTTTAGTTAACCAGCTGAGCTAAATGAAACTCTCAAACCAGGGGCCAGCTAGTCTCAACAGTATAGTAATGGTAAAGTGATTACCACCAGTTTAACCAGCTGAGCTAATTGAAACTCTTAATTGAAATATAAGACGTGTGCTCCGAGAACCTCTCGTTGGAGCTAAAAATATTACACCATGCGTCAAATAATTTGAAAACAATGTTCAATGAAACATTTTAAAGTTGTTTATAATCGACCTCATTTACACGCCCCTAAGTCCATAAATTAGAAGTTAATTAAATCAGACCTTCCCCCAACCACCGCAGGACAACCCCCATACCAAAACGGGCTAAATAGGCAGGCAAAATAGCACAAATAAGCTTTGTTTTGCTTGCCAAACGGAAACACGCCCACCTCAAACTTGCCCTCCCTGTTGGGGTGTTGCCCTGCTGTCGGGGTATTGCCCTGCTACCACTGAATCATAACACTGACTTGAAAATTTGTTTAATACAATGAAACAAATGGGTTCAAACTAAATTTTAAAAACTTAAGAAAACTGACTTTAGGAGCTATAACAGCAAATGCTCTATCACCATAATGCTTTAAGATGACTTGGAGGGTTAGCAAAACTGAAGCATTGGTTCTCAATCTAAGATATCATACGCTGTATCAAGTACTGCATAAAACAAATTATACTGAAGAGTGTAAACTGAAATGTTTGTAAAAGGAAAGTTTGTAAATAAGACTGTTGACTTTAAACGATAATTCAACTGGCCTACACTCACACATACACAGTATTGTACCAGCATTTGAAATTCAAATGTTAGTGTACTTATTTTTACACATCTTTACCAGGGGCGGATTTAGGGTGGGGCGCAACCGGCGCGGGCCCCCCCCCCATTATCGTCAAAACGTAGTTGTGCCCCCCCCCCTTGTAGTAGGTGTGCCGGGTCCAAAATTTACAGTAAAACCCCAAAAAAACTAGCTAAATACGGCACCAGAGCAAGAGCACCAAAATAGGGGAATCGAGCCTTTTTTTTTTTTTGCAAGTCAAGCAAAACCGAAGAACCACGCCCACCTGGAATTTAAAAGTGCGCCCCCCCTTTTGGCGGATCCTGGATCCGCCCCTGTTTACCTTGTTTAGCTCCCCATATTTCACTACTTCGTGCATTCAGTTTATGCACTGAAGATACTAGTTATGAGCAATGTGAAATTAAGTACTGTAAAAGTGTAGTTTTGTGACCCTATGTCAATATCCATAAGACCTTTTTACTACACAAACTTTCATTGAAATAACATTCACAATGTTTTTTATTTTGGTGGTAGCTATGTGAAAATGAAGATCTTGTGAAATTCACCACAGAAATTACAACTGTAAATAGAATGACGAAGAGTTTTAATCGATCGTGTCGAGGGATTCTTTTATTTTTACATTTTGTTTTTCATGGAATGTTGGACATCTTTAAGCAAAACACCAGT
>JAOTQE010134652.1:0-11946 GCA_025631205.1 Nesometra sesokonis
TAATTATGATAGGTAAAATGAATCGTAAAAATTCTGAAATAGGGCTGAATATACTTTTTATGATAAACTAAAACATAAGGAAGATAAATTTTTTTGGTGAACCTACCCTTTAAATGCAGAGGCTGTACATGTCCGTGTTTTTTAGTCCATTGTCATTTAAAGAAAAAATAAACAAAAATGTTTTCGGGTCAATTTTAGGGGCACTTAAGGCTGTTAATCCCTCCCACCCATTAAATTCGCCACTGTTAACATGCCACCTCACACGTCAGCCCACCTCACACCTCAGGCATCTGAGCAAAGTAAATTGGTATAGCACTCTGAAACTCACGTGACGTTGCATTTCTTAAACCAGTCCATGAATCTCCGTCAAAGTGATTAATAATCGTCTGTACAAATGCATCCTCCTCCGCTGAATGGATGCTGACCAAATTTCCTTGCCGCAAATCCTTGCAGTTATCACGCGCTTCAAATCGCTGAAGCAAACCACTAAAATGACGGTAACACTCATCTCCGTAGCCATGCCAACTGCTATCAAGGCATCCGAACTTCTGAACCCCTAATAATGACAAATAGATTTCGTATTCATTATCCAGTGAGAGACAAGAGGAGTTTGTTTTAAGGCGGCGTTAGTCTTGTCTACCCATTATGTTAGAATCATTAAAAAAAACCCAATAGATGAGCTCATTGAAATTTCCAAGATTTATTATTACATATAGACATGGTTTCTTCAAACCACGATGAATAGGAAATTTCTTAGTAAATTTATACTGAAAAGTTGTTAACATCTTCGTAGGTCTGTCTTCATAGTTTTACTAATTATATACACAATTCGAATCAGTTATCGATTTGATTTAAAATGTAATAGTTCATTCCTAAATTATTAAAGTTTGTTGACCAGGGGTGGATCCAGGATTTGGCTAAAGTGGGGTAGGGGCGCACTCTCTTCGACCCGGTGGGTATTTTACCCATTTTAATTTTCACTAGCAAAAACAAGGTTATTTGGCGCACATAATATAAGAGGGCACAACTTTACTTTGACGATATTGGTCGGTATAAAACGGGTTGTGTAAAGAAGATGCGTCCTTAAACCAACCGACAGATGACCAGCCAATGGGATAACGAACAAACTGACCGACATATGTAATACCCCACAGACCAACTAATCAATAGAATAAAACTGAATAACCTAAAACAAATGAATGGCATAATTGTTTTGTCTTTTGTGGGGTTCACAATGCACATTGCATTTTCAAGGTGGTGAGTCTGTCGATCTCCTGGTATGGGGATGAGGCCCATTATTAGTATAAATATAACATAGGTTGCGGACAGTGACCGTTGTCCTGTGAGTGAAATCGTTGTCCTGTGGGTGAATTCTAGTTTTGTTGTCTTTCGTGGGGGTAACCCACCTTTATTCTCATTCATTCTCAATTATCATTATCAAATTCAACAGCTTTATTTTCGATTTTAAAACCAATTAATTTATAAAAATATATACACTTGTAATATAACAGAATTTATTTTACAGTGTTTTGTTATTATATTTATGGGCTTCGTTTTTTTATTTTATATTTTTAGTTAAACAAATTATAATATAAGACGTATTACAACTGTGTGTCTATCATACTATTCATACTACAGGCCCACGTTTATTTTGTTTCATTTTTCGCACTGTTTATATATATATAATTATATATAGGTAAACGGAATTGGGCCTTGCCCATATATTTTATTTTTCATTACATTAATTTACTCATAAACGTATAGGCCTACTTATGAAATTATAATACATATTCTAAACAAAACCTTACACGTCATCATCAACGTCAACAAATATACGTATTTAGTGGCATAAATCTTACCTTTCTTGCAAACGGCTGTATTTTGGTTACTTGTCTCACAAGGCAGGTTGTTCCAGAAACCATACGCGGAATTAAGTTCTGCACACTCTCCTGCACTGGTATCAATTGCTCCTTGCCAGTCTATTGATAAATTAATATAGATCACTTTTAAGGACTATATACAATAACATACAATGTTCTAATATGCTGTAGTAATGTGTAGAGTAAAATTGAACCACCATTTGCTATGGATGTTGTGCGTTAACCGGCTATTTTTTAAATTAGTTTAGTTAAAATATTTCGATGCCTTAAGGTGTTTGCCAGTTTAGTGTCGTTTGTTCGTTCTCCTAAAAATAAATAAGAACATAATATAATAATAAACGAATATTTCCTAGCTGTGTGATATGCTACCATAGATTTATTATTTACGGCTAGATGGTGAACTTTCACTGAATACATAGCCCAAAGTGCAGTTCCATGTAAGTTCCTACTATTCCGGAATCCAACCAATCAAGTCGCGTTACGTTCTAACCATGTTGCTATGTTGAAATTGCGCACGCGCAATCTTTCATAGAAATTCAAATTTATCAATAAATGAAAGTAAATTTCATCAAAATCTAAAGACATTAACAACATAAAATACATGTATGACAAAACAATGTTAAAAATACAAAAATTGTAACAGTTATTATTAAACTGTTTGTGGCAAATGCTGAAGAAATCAAAATAGTAGGCGCCTACATGGGACTGAAATTCTGCAGTGTAAAGTTCACCATTTAGCCGTAATAATAAATCTATGTATGCTACAGATTTTTTTTAAAATTAGGACAACATAACCATATACCTAGGACAACATAACCGTATACTTCAGAAACAATGGCTGTGTATTACATAAGACGTTTATGTTTAATAGACTAAGCATTCTATATATTTAAAATAACCTTTATTTGGACACATACTATGAAAAGAAAATGTCTCCTCTGACGTCCAGTCCCAGTTTACATTCTCAAAATTCAGACCAATCCAAATATGGTCTTGTGATTTCTCCTGAGCTTTCAATGTTACAAAGTCGTTTTCTTCCTCCGATGTTATCGATACCAAGACGGCGTTTTCTTGTTGACAAAATTTATTTGCATCTTCCCAATTAAAGAAATTTTCAACAAATAGATAACAATTTTCATTGTAAAGCTCCCAGCCATACGGACATTGGTCTGTGAAAAAGTAAATAGAAATAATTGATTATTGAAGTATTAAATGAAAAAAAAACCCCAAATTAATTGAAAACTGATATAAAGTAATCGTGTTTAACCATTGTCAGTAATACAGTAGCAGAAACACACAGAAAGTCAACATCATAAATATCAACAATTGATGACAGAGTTGGTAGTAGCAGAAGTTAATTTATTATTCTAGAATATGTGGCATTGCCAAACCAAATAAGGCATAATCAAACAATTGAAAATTGTGCTATTGATGAATTATGAAACTACTAGTACTAGTAGTAGTAGACTACTACTACTAATAGTAGAGTAGTAGTAACGGAGCCTTAGCTGAAGTAGCAACTGTAGTAGCAGCTGCAACAGCAGTTACAGCACTGGCATGAGCAGCATCAGTAGTAGTGGGAGTAGCAGTAGCAGCAGCATTAACAGTAGCGATAACAGCAGCATAAACAGAAGAACAGTACGAATAGTAGCATTGTAGCTTGAAACTGTTTTAAAATACTGTAAGAATTCCTAAACATAAACGCGTTTTATTACTGATGATTATTGTGCTACCAACCTTTTAATAAAACAAGAACTGGGCTGGGATTCCCAGTGTTCTCACTGTCGCCATCCACATATATAGTTGTAATGCGCACAACCAGAGTTGTATCGTATGTAATATCTGGAATGAGCATCCCTTCAGAAGGATCACCGTTAAATGTGACATTTCTGACGTCAGAAGCTGTGACAGCATCCCACCATTCGATAATGTATCCAGTTACCTCTCCAATACCTTCATCAAAGACGTATGTCCACTCTGTCCATGTGACGTTGATGCCGAATGAATCACGTGACTGCATTCTTGGTAGACTGAGTAGAGACGGTGGATCTATGCATGATGATAAAGCATTAGAATACATTAAGTTGACAATGGAATGAACATTTTAGACTGCTTCATTGTTGATATGACCTGACCCACTGACAGTTTTGTCCTCGTATTAATGAAATATTCTGATAATGTGGGTTTTTTTAGGTTTTGTCTACTTTAAGAAAATGGGAACACAGCTTGCTATAAAAATACACTCTATTGTATTATATAACTAAGTAATTTCAAAGCCTAAATCCCACACAAGACTGAGATATAGTTTCTGTAGTTATCGTGAGCCCGAAAGTGCGGTACTCCTTACTGAGAAGTTAGCAATATAATACTATATCTAAACTTTGCTTGTCATTCGGTCGGTCTATCAGGAAAGTAATGATGATAAAATTAATGTGAAAATATTGTATCCCAACACAATGGCGTATATTTCAATACTTGTAGTATGCAGTGCACTTTCTTAACTGAAGTTGATGGGCATTTCGGCTTTTGCAAAGTGGTCTCAATTAACATTAACAGTCTAGCAATTTTGGAATTCTTAGCCTGTACATTATCAAAGTAGTTGCTGATTACCGGTATCGACGGTCAGTTTGAGAATTTACAATTCTTGTTAGTATTTACTGTAGTTCTTCTTTAGGGTGAGATACTGTATTGTTCTCATTAGGCGCGGATGCAAGGGGTGGTGAGGAAGCACCGGACCCGTGAACCCTTGACTTGGTAAAATAAAAATTTGTGCACACTTCGGACCTCTAAAATTGCACCGTAGAGAGCATCTGTAGAGAAAAATTTTCCCGGGACCTAGGTGAATCCTGGACCCATGCCTATTGCTATCAGTTTTAAATTCTCACACCTGTGTTTGTTCAAATTAACATCGGGCTCCCACTTTCGAGCTTCGCTAGATCCACCCCTGCTCATAATGTTAGCGATTAAAAATACTTACAAATAAGGTGAACTGTCGATGGACTGAGCGTACCAATAACCAACGTACCTTCCACGTCAGTAACAACTTTCGTTGCAAAGCTGTATTCAGTGTTATAGTGCATTTTTGCCCACGATACTGTCACATTTACGTCATTTGTACCATTCATAACACTTATATCACTAGTGTCGTTTTTTGGCCAAAATACAAGCTGGTAACTGTGAACGTTACCCCGACCGTAGTCATTATCCAGTGACCATGGTGACCATGAAACGTTTACATTATTTCCCGTAGTTTGAACAACTGGTGCGTCGCTTAGAGCTGGGAGAGCTGCAAATAAATAATGAAAAGTCATGGCCTAAGTGATTTGTTTTTTAGGAAACAAATATAAATCCATGGGATAAAAACATAATAAACTTATGATACTTGCACGGGACGATCCCCTCATTTTTATTTATAAAGATAATAATGAGTCAGCAGGCAACAAATACCGCTTTCTAATTTCAGCCTTAACTGTACGGCAAAAATATAGCAGAATGTCCTACGGAAGGAAAGCCAATGACCAAATAAACATCAAAATACAAGAAATAACAAGGTTTTGTGATTGGACAAATTTATGCAACGGAGAAATGAAAATTAGTTATAGTGTGTTGATGTTTTTGTCCAAAAGTTGACCAATAATAGGTAATAATAGGTAATAGAAAATATAATATTTCAGTTTCACCAAAGCCCGAAGGGTTTTCTCATGTGGTCCTTTTTTGGTGATTAGGCAGTACACAGGAAACACTTTTCCGAAGAGTATGTGAATGGCGTTGTATGCCTGCCAACTTTTTTAGCTCCTATGCGTGAGACGAACCCCACCATCAGTGCTGACCCAAATTGTCTCCCGTTTCCATCTGACAAGCAAAAAAAAACAAAAACAAAAAAAAAAACAAAAAAACCCGCAAATGACCATTTTTGTGCCTTTTCTGCCTAAATTACCACTGTTTTGGGGGCCGTTTTACCGTGTTTTCCTCTATATTGTTTCATACGTAAGACAAACTCTTGATATAACTATTTATGAGTGACAATTCTGCTGTGAGACAGATTATTTATGCGTGAGACGTCCAAAATAGGCTCCAATGCCTGAGACTCACGCATAATGCGTGAGAGTTGGCAGGTATACCGTTGCTAACATAATTGGTCACGTGATGGTTACCGTGCAGTTCTTGAAAAAAAAAACGATGGGCATTTAATTTTTATTTTGACTCTAGCCGAAACACAAGGAGAGAGGTGATGTATTCGAACCATGGACCCACGATCTCCGCCGTTCAACCGTTTAGTTGACTGAACTAAGCTAATTTGAAATACATTTTAAAACTGTCTTCTCACCCTGTTGACAACCAACTCCAGCCCACGCATCGGCACATACATCACCAGGCGGGCAACTCCCTGTGTACCGATCGCAAGTAGACGAATTTCCACAGTGGCATATTTTTGTGCACTGTGAGCCATAAAATCCCTCTGCACAATCAACATTCAAATCTCTCTCTGTAAAACATATTTTACAAATATAATTTAAAAATGATGTAGAAAAGGATAGTGACAACTGATGTAGGCATCATCATCGCAGTCGTCGTCTCGTGATCCATAATTACCTTCATCGTCATCGTCATCGTTATCAGCATTATCGTTATCACCATTATCGTCATCGTCGTGTTCATTTCCAGTATCGTCATTACCATCACCGTCCTCGCCATCGTCATCAACGTCGTCTTTATCGATAATCAAGATTTTTGTTTTCTTCGCCATAATGTGTATCAACGGAGTGTAACAATGTGCATGGTCGCAAAACCTTCCGCAATTTCCAAATTTAGTGTAGTCCCCTGATATGTGTAGTGCAACATCGATAAGGGCAATGCTTATAAAAGTCGTCATCGTCGTCGCCGCAACATTATCGTCATCACATATAGCGTTGTCGCGGAATTTTCGTGAAACATGTGGAATAAAGTATTGATTATGGTAATAGTTATAAATGTAATTGTTTTACTAACCTAAACAACGAGTTCCCGTATAACCACTATGACAAGTGACAGCTAAACCACAACCCACAGTCCTGTCGCAGTTGGTGTTGTCACAGTGACATTCAAGAAGACAATCTGGTCCGTACATTCCCGTTACTGCCGTGTCACATTCTACATTTTAAAATATGAGAGAATAAATTGGTCACCCTATAGCTTCTAGATGGTGTTAGCTTTAATTTTTATTATTATTAATCAAAGTAATCATTTTTGGTCAAGGTTGTAAAAGATAGATCTGTGGAATTTAAAAGCGAAATCAGATACAGTAGGCCTGTAGTGTCACACCACAAATGACTCGCATCGTAAAATTATGTCTGAAGTCAAATTTGAGAAAATTAGTTTTAATGAATTATAAATACTATAGTTTAATATATATATTAATATTTCTAGGTACGTTTTCATGCATGAAATTGTCCGTTGAGATTTTCTGACATTTACAGTTTTTTTTTTAATTGTTTACATTTCGATTGCTTTAGGGGCAACTTTCTCAAAAACCGTGTTTCCATAATATAAAACTTCAAATGCTAATGTCTTTGGTATCTATCCATTAAATGTTATTTAAAGTGTAGATTACAGCTTATCAAAGGTACCAACAATCAGTTTTGGATTTTCTTACCATAAGACTCATTTTGTGATGAGACCACGCGTATAAGTCAAGTAGGCATAGTAAAAGAACAATTATTTTACAAATTATGAATTTGTCTTTCTGTCAAAATTACTGCAGGAGTGACGCCAGTAAGGGCGGGGGAGCCCCCCCCCCCCCGTCGGGGAAGGTTGGCCCTCTTCGGGGAAGATTGATCATTTTCGTCGGGGAAAAGTAAAATAAAAAATTTGTATAAACGCCCCTAAAATAAGAAAACAGACATAAATATGCGCCAAAAATGGGGAAATTACGTTTTTTTTTCTCATCAAAACCAAACCTGCAATCACGACCACTTGGACCTCCCGAGCCCTCCCGAGTTGGCCCCCTGTCGGGGACAATGCCCCCGCCCCCGTTGGGCAAATCCAAATCACCAATGGATTACTTTAGTTGCTTACTTGTAATTCAAAATTCCTCTTTTTAATGTGCTTTGAGATCTTTAAATGGATAAACTTTTAAGTTTAAAAACTTTTAGTAAGAGTAAAATATGCAACGTGTTTTTGTTCTATTACATAAACACTAGTTAAAGATAAGCATACAATATATTGTTCTACAGAAATTGTTGTGAATTTTCCGGATCTACAGATAATTTAGTAACAACAATATCATTATAGATTAGGCAAAATTAATAAACATGTATACAATTCCCTTATTATGTTGTAAACAAAATAAAACAATAAACATATATAACGTTCGGGGTACACCACGTACTGTATGTAGTTTTAAGGACTCAACGTTTCAATCGATGTGCTTCGATCGTCCTCAAGAGTGAGAGTTTAGGTAGTCCGACGAATTGGGTTTTTAGCTAGTTTCTCTACCCTAACATATTGGTTGTGAACAATGGCTATTTTTTTAGTCTTCATACCTTCTTGAAACGACACTTTGTTTTAGTTAAATTCTCAGCCCTACAATAATTGGTTGTGAACTATGGCTATGCTTTAGTCTTCACACCTCCTTGAAACGATGCTTTTTCATTCAAATTATTATAACCCGACTCATTTAACTATCTGCACTATTACTTCTGGGGACGATTGAAGTACTTCAATCGAAACGTTGAGTAGCTTACAACTAAATACGTTGGTGTACCGCAAAAACGTTATGTTTATTGACACCTCACCATGCAAACCTTCAAGCAATACATTCATTACACGTAACTTAAAAGTGTTACGTAATAAACATTCGTTGAAATGGTGATCCACGTCCAATTTGTTTCTCAACACACAGTTATAAACATTGCAAAATACCAGGTATATATATCGTCAGTGCAGTGTGTTATAAGCACGTACAGAAATGCGCGTAAAGACACGCAAAACGCGCGCGTGTAGTGATTAACAAAAAGATAGTCCACAGTCTGTCTCTACGTACGGGTCCTTCTGTATGCACATAAAACAGTTTGTGTTTCTTAGTGGTATTACGATTTTTGTAAAATCATTTAAAAATAATTATTTTTATATCTTACCGGTATAGCATTCAATGCCTTTATATCCGGAGAAACACGAACAGCCAAATGGATCCGGGACACAATACAAATTACCTGGACATCCTGGGCTACTACTACTACAGACGATTGTACAATCGCGCCCCCAGTTATTGACTCCACACGCTGAAATATTGACGAAAGCGACAGGTTGTTTTACAACATTATTAAAACTTAAGCATTTTATTGATATGATTTATCATGTACGGTGTTGAAAAGAAAACAATTCTGTATTATCTCGAACTGGTTTTATTTGACTTTATTCTGTGTTTTCAAAATAATTATGTTGGAAATACGGTAACTCGAAAAGTCATTTCAAGGCTCTGAAGCTTATAAATTATTTTATTTAAAACCATAGATTTATTATTTACGGCTAGATAGTGAACTCCCACAGAATACATAGCCCCAAAGTCCAGTTTTATGTAAATGCCTACTATTCCGGAATACAACCAATCAAATCGTGTTACATTCTAACGCTGTTGCTAGATCAAAATTACGCAAGCGTAATCTTTTATAGAAGTTTTTCAAATTTATCAATAAATGGAAGTAAATTTAATCTATATCTAAAGACATTAACAACATAAAATATGTGTAACATATGTAAATAATTTGTATAACAAAAGAATGTTAAAAATACAATAATTGTAAAACAGTTATTACTATTTAACTTGCATGATTTGACGTAGCCTGACGAAATCAAAATAGTAGGTGCCTAAATGGGACGGCAATTCTACAGTGTTAAGTTCACCATCTAGCCGTAAAAAATAAATCTATGTCTAAAACCCACATTCCAAGTGCGACAGTACATACGTGTTTTCGAATTCGACAAGTAAAACTAGTGTGGAGACATGTAACTTATTTTTATCTCCAACTGGACGGAGCGATTAAGTAATGGATCATTTTTGTGATAATTTGAAAAGAAGGCGGTTTTAAAACAGTTTTTATATAGCTACGAAGAGAATTCGAATCCACGCATAAAATGTAATTGTAGGTCGAAGGATTTACCCACTTCACCAAATAGGGCTCGACAGTAGGGCAGAAAGAAATAACAGTTGCTAACTTGTAAGTAAAAAATGAACTGCAGGTTACAAGTAAAAGGTTTAACCAGCTCGGCCAACTAGCACTGAGCAATAGCACAGAGTTTTAGAAAGAAATAACGAACAGTTGAACATTTCTTTTAAAAAATTGGATGGTCCACAGGGTGATTTGTACTCGGTTGTGGTGTATTTTATTGCGGATTTACTCGCTCGGTGAACTAACGGTCGACAATACAACACAGCTCTTTTTAGAAGGAAATAACGATAATTCGGAAACTAATAACATGTATAAACGATCGGTTAACAGAAAGCTGAGTTTTAAAAATATTCGATTAAAACAAATTTCATTTAGAAGAAAGGCACAAAGCTGGAGCTCATCATCGTGATGTGAGGCCTACAATACAACTCGACTAATACTGATATGTGTAAAATCAAAATGTACGTTCGATAGGCCCTTCATGGGTTGCCATATATGATTTTTGGTAGAACTCACTGGGTAGCGGGAAAACTCTGATTCTGAAACCAATATCACCGACCAAATGTTTATTCTAGATCTGAGTAATGTGATGTTCCAACAGCTTGTCTGTTTCAGCGTACAGTGCCAAAATTTCAACTATTTGAGTTTTTATAGTATTAAAAAAATAAAACATTATTAAAACTTATTTAACGGAACTTTTCCGTCGCATTGTTTATTCTAGTTAATTCAAATAATACCATACCTTCTTCACAAATATCGCCCTTAAAGCCCGCTGGACAGACGCACGATCCGAACTCGTTACACACTCCCCCATTTAGACACTCTGGACAATCCAGTTCACAGTCAGGAGGCATCCACTTCCCGCGAGGACACTCTAGTAAAAACAATAACAAGACTTATTTTTATCTATTTTATATTTCCAATACCAGATTAATTTCAACTTGAGTTGACATACCGTAATAGATTGAGAATTTTAAAGGTAGTTGATGGAATGTACATTTAAAATTTGGTTGATTGTTTTTGAGATTCATTTTACAATATTTGCCGTTTTTTATACAACAGTAAAATAATAATTACCCCGGACAATCACTCGAACTATTGCATGTTGGCCTTCTTCTCGATGTCCATCTTGGTAGCATTCATAAATTCCATCGTCCTTTCTCCGAACATTTTTTATTTGTGCTTGACTTAAGCCTGCCCATTCATTTATACCGAGTTCGCCGTCTTTTTTCCATCTTAAACTGCTAGCTTCAATGCCATCTAACGTCATAATCAAGTCAATTGTTTCACCTATACTGGTGGAAATCGTTCGATGTTCTGGTACGATCGGTGCTATTCAAGTAATAAAATAATACATAGTATTATATATTTATTGCATTCATCTAAAACATCAATACCTCAATGTAGTGGACCAAATTGACATTTAACATGAAATAGATATACATTTATTTATAGGGAGTAAAGGCTTTCTCTGATAGAGATATCGCTCTGTAATAGATATCTCTATTTTATATATATCTATATATATATCGTTTAACATATATATATATATATATATAGTGGCAGCAGAGTACGGTCAGTGAAGGTCGAGTCACTTGAACGGATACAAATTCTTGTACAAAATTGTCCGTATTCTTTAACTGATGAGAATCATTTTACTGAACTAATCTTAAAATTAATAAACAATAAAATATGGAATGCGGTGTCTAGACATTTGAGAGGCAATTTGTGTTGGGGCGGCCATATAATGCTACTATCTTAGTCGGATTTTCTCTACTCTTACGTTTAACATATTTATTAAATTTTGCATTATATGGCCGCCTTTCGTTTTTATTGGCTTGTCCAATTCCGTTTATCTATATCATATTTTATGTATCTCATTTGAGATCCGATGGCCACCATTTTTACACGGTAGAGAT
>JAOTQE010134663.1:0-11946 GCA_025631205.1 Nesometra sesokonis
GGGGGTGAGGTGGGGGGGGGGGGCTTAAATACTGATTTTGGCTTTGACAAGCAAAAAAAAACCTGCTAGCAATAACAGGTCCGACATTGCCCTAGAAGTCGATATATACTTCGGCTGTGCATCTATTTTTTATTAGTCCATTGTCATTACTACCATTTTCTGGGTCAATGTTAAGGGGAGGGGCAAGTCTTAGGCCTTTTAAGCCTCCTCCTTAAATCCGCCACTGCCTACTAAGTTTTAAAATTGCGTGCTATTTCGTGGTTAGAAAATTAGCCCAACGGTTATAGCTTAGACACTTAATCGTTAACACGGCTGAAAAAAAAAAAACAATTTTGGCATGGAGCTGCCTTTGGATCTACCAATTGAGTTTTGTCTATAATGTCTTGAAGCTACACTGAATGCTTCCGATTTTCTACAATATCGTCGAAAATTCAAAATGACCATTATTTTATGTAACGACAACGTATATCTCGGCAACAACTTTTGAAGTTAAAGTGGCAAACAGTTTAGAATACTTGAAGGCTTTAGGGGGACATGTTTTACCTCTTTGCTGGTTTTAACTGTAAATATTTAAATGTTAATAATATAAAGAATTTTCTTGAACTACTACTAGCCTATATTTATTAAATTTCTTTTTTTTCTTATATAAGCGTGCAATACCATTGGTTTTCCATCAACTCACTCACATCGATAACAACTTTTTCTTCCCTCCTCCCCAGAACTCATTTGCATATTTGCTCATAAATATAATGTTGTCTTAGTGACTTTGTTCTGTTCCTTTGAAATCTCCCTAATATTTCTAATAACATCTCCTCTAGGGTATATTCTCTTACAATCATATTTTATTTTTTCTTTTCTTCATTGCATTTTCTAGTACTTATTCATCATCTTTCTTCTCCTAATACGCGTCACAAACCCTGTGTCACCAATGTCTTTCCTTTTTTTATTTAGCACATGCTGTCTGCCCAAATATCCACGGAGGAACACTGATTTCTAGGGCCGGTGTAGATGGCAATGGGTATACCGCACTAAATACTGGCAATCCAATCATGTGTGATGGTTATGTGACAAGATGGCGATTCTTTCCAACTGTTGCAACGGGATTTATAGCTCTTGTCATGCGTCCATATATTGCTGCACACAAGGAGTACACTGTGGTTGGACGCACCGTTATTCCCGCACAACAAACTTTGAATACGCCACAAGAGTTTATTCTGCAAGAATCGGAGTGGATTCTTGTTAAAAGCGGTGACGTTATAGGGTTCAAATTTGAAACTGCTCTTTTACCATATGATAGTGGTGTTGGTACGACGTTCATATTTGGGCTGCATATTGATTCTCATCAGCTGTTAACACATACTGTTCATGCCATCAATAATGCCGGCTCTGGTACTAGAGAATATTCTTTCCAAGCAGTTTTAAGAGGTAAGACTCAGAGTTGTCTTATAGATTTGAATCAGTGCCGTAGCCAACATGATGCAGACGAAGTGGCTCCTTATCTGAAATTTTTAAAATTTGTGTTTGTGTGTTTTGGAATATAGGCTAGGTATTTTTCCATTGCCTGTTTCCAACTAATCACATTCAGCATCTACACCACCAGACTCTAATTTACACATGGTACCTAACAGGGGCGGATTTAGGTGGAGGTTATCATCAAAACGTAGTTTTGAGCGTCGGGTCCAAAATTTACCATAAAAATCAAACAATAGACATACATATGGGGTAAAATAGGGTACCAGTGCACCAAAAATGGGGAAATAACCTTTTTTTTGTAAAAAAACGACAACCACGCCCATTCGGACCTGGGAGAGGGCTCACCTTTTATTTTGGCGGATCCTGGATCAGCTCTTGCCTAAGCAATTAAGTTTTAAAGATGTATATTTAGTGTTGTTTCTCAACTGTACAAAATACGATAACGGATACGTCACACTTCCATTTTTGAAAGTTGCTAAATGTGTTCAAATATAATATCAGATTTTCTACCTACGAATTGTTGATGATCGTTGTAAAATGCTGACCAACTGTGACAGATATTTAAGGTGCAATTTAAACGTTACGAGAATTTATGACGATTCCGTTTTCGTTTTTGTATTTTGTCAAGTTGCGAAACCTTCCTATTTTCAATTGAAAATTACCACAAATTCACAACCAAAGATTTATAATGTAAAGATAGCGCACTGGCCTATTCTTGCACGGAATTTCAGTAATGACGGTGTACGCCACCTATGTTCAATTCTACCAACATTGTATAGAACATTGTAAGATCTTTGTTATAGAACTCCTTTTTTGTAGGGGGCGCTATAAAATGTTTGTTTTATTCTCGTTTTTTATAATAGTTATTTATTTAAAATAATTATTATTTGGATTTTTTTTCCAAAGGGGTGATACTGAATTTTATATAGGTGTTAATATTATATCATTAGTATTTAAATAAATGGGTCTGTGTTATCAAATCAAATCGTTTTTATTCGCAATAATATACTCTACCTGCGCGTTCGTTACTCCTTACTTTGTAGCAGACGCAATTCCATGACATTACGCACTGGAATAGGCCAGCGCGTTATCTTTACATTATAAGATCTTTGGTCACAACCATTAATTTTGAAATTGCTCATATAAAGTAATATCAAAGTTTGTAACCTCACAATCAAAATTAGTGTATTTAAAAAATGTTCAAAATAGGTTTTTACACTAAAAATGACCAACGTTTTAGAGGCTGCCAGACTTTAAATAAAATTAATAGATTCTTGCTTACCCTTTGAAAAAATCTAACACCCTCCAACTAGGTAGGGCTACCATGTTAAATTACTAGAAAGATCTACCTAAAACCACAGAGAGCTACTTAGGTAGTACATTTGGTGATTTTATCGACCTAGGTAGGGCGGCCATAATTACTAGAGAGATCTACCTAAAACCACAGAGAGCTACCTAGGTAGTACATTTGGTGATTTTATCGACCTTAGGTCAACAAGTTATTGTTTTTTTTTTATAAATTTAGTTCTAATTAGTCTGAAGGTCTATTACTGGCTGTATTTTCCTATCCTATGTACCTGTAGGGCATTACTGATCATTTCCTTGGTAGGGAAGCTTTTTGAAGATTTATGGGTTGTATTGCGGTTGTATAATGGGATATATAATGCGTTTATGTGGTAGACCGGTAGCAAGGCTGGTGTATGGTAGTTTTTGCTGCGAAGCAGCTAATCATAATCTTGACAGCAATTTGATATTTAGAGGTCAGGTTTGTCAGATTAGATAGGCCTGAACGCCCTGAACAGTGGAGTTTCGTTCTCTCGTTCTGCCGGTTGAAATCAATTTCTCTAGGCGACGTTTGTGACTACCTATTCGTCCAGTACCCGGCCCCGATCGAGTATAACTATTCATACTATCTTTGTTTTTACTCTATTTCTAGGTTTCCTATCACGTCGGCCATACGCCATCCCATGTCTTCATGGCCAGCCAATATTATGAAGATTTCCGAACCTATTACGAGGAAAGCCGACGGTTATGTTGTAGACTGGCATCTAACGCTCGTTTTTAGGCCAGTATCCTATCGTTTTGCTTGCGCCTTCCTTCTGGTCGTCTCTTTATAATATAGGCGGATACAGGACCACCGTACCTTAACCAACACGTACCCAAAAATTTGGACAATTCGTACCGTATTAGTTAACACGTAGCCACTGTTAAAATATACTCGTTTAAAATAGGTATTACAGGCTAATAATTCTTTTTGTGAGTATTATTAATGTTATTAAAACGACCAAAACTTAGTAATAACAATAAAAATCATTTATAGTAGCGTATTCAAAAATAGGAATTAGAACCACCATAACCACATAACAATCCAAACTATTTGCTATCAATCTCACGTCACAACGTATAGAGGGCCACAGGTCTTAGACGCTTAATTAGATTACGCTAATAGTAATTGACCATGTTTATTTTTAAATATAAATGTTAATGGATCCGATAATCTGATAATAATATAACCCAGGCAAGCGGGGAAGGATGCAGACTTTTGGAAAGGAAATGGGAGCGGTAGAGGGCGAATTTTTTAGGGGAGTCTGGGGCATGTTCTAGGATTTGCTTCGCAGCATTCACTTACAATTTGTAATTACTAGTTATAGGGTTAACCCTGTTAACCTTCTATATCTGCCTTCTCATTACCACTATCTACCATGTTAACAGAGTAATTTTTCCAAAGGATACATTTAGCATTACTATGTTGCAAAATTTACTCAACTAATACCAATACTATAAATAGTGCGTTTCTTTTGTATTTTTTAGATTCATATTTACCATGTAACATTATAAACTGGCCATTTATTGAGGCAGAAAATTCAATCTCAACAGCTATGAGAATTTGGATGGATGATTGGAATAAAATTAAATGTCCTAGTACGATCACTGGCTGGAGGTTTATTGCAGGTGGGCCTGGCGACATAATTGGTCTTGTTTACAGGGCAGTGGACTCGGAAAATAGCGTCTATAAAATAGTTGCTAAAACAGTAATTCCTCAGCCGTCAGAATTCGACGTTATCGTTGAATTTCCACTTACTTATTCTGAGCAAATAGATGTTCTTCCCGGAGATAAAATTGGATATACGTACACAAAAGCGAGTTCAATGTACGGTATAGCAACGAAAGTGTCTAACATCGCGACGATGTATAAATTTGTGGAACAAGACAATATAAAAATTGATATCGGGACTGATATCACATTCACTTTTGACTACAGAATAAGACGAGGCCAGTTTGATGCTGTTTTAGATGTTAAAGGTGCGTTACCGTAGATATAGGGGATAATACTGGGCAGAGGGTAGTTGAAGGTGGGTGAAAAAAGGTAAAACATATCGTTATTAAAGGGGTCATAGATAGATATTATAACTATTCATAGAATATAGTTCGCTTTGCTTTTTTTACTCTTTTTTTTTTCTTTCCATTATATTATTTTATAATGAC
Source organism: Nesometra sesokonis (assembly GCA_025631205.1). Classification (NCBI taxonomy): domain Eukaryota; kingdom Metazoa; phylum Echinodermata; class Crinoidea; order Comatulida; family Antedonidae; genus Nesometra; species Nesometra sesokonis. The sequence goes on from JAOTQE010134663.1 coordinate 4,960, forward strand.
ACTTGCGCCACCTCTTCTCATGATTCATAGATTTGTCTTTGCGTCAATTTCTTATCAGACTTAAAGAACCACGAATAGGTCTTCTGTAATCCCGTTGAAGATATAAATGTTTCGGCCAATGAATGCAGTCTTTGGATTAGAGAACTTCTCCAGTTGGGATGTTTTTTAAAGATACAGAGAAACAAAACCACCACCAACAAAACATAAAATTACCCTAAATTCGTTTTAATTGTCAATAATTAATTGTCTAAGTAAAGTTAATTAGTTGACTGGTTTTAATTAGGTGGTAAAATTAATACCGAAGTATGTCCCATCATTAAATGCAAGTGAGGAAAGAACCCAGAAGTTACGCGCGTTTTACTAAAAATATCCATTACGTGAATTTATATATAGAAGATATGTTTGTATTCTCTTATATGTATATATGTGAATAATATATTTACCAATTTATATTAGACTTCTAGTTACTGCGTTGGTCAAATATAGAGGGTCAAGGGTCAATGACCTTAAGAAGGATAATGAATCAGTTCCAAGAGAAATATTGGACGCAAAGACTTATAAAATGGTATTTTTGACATTTGATTTACATACAATTTTACCATTCTTTGTGTACATCCAACATCTTGGCAAATAGTGGTCATAACAAACACATTTTTGTGTTAAATTGTTCATAGTATACCTTCTGGTACAAATTTTCTATAAAATTGCTGCAAATAGCACTCTTTGATCTTACTTTTTCATTGGGTTTGTAGTTTTCTAACCAGTGGTCGGAACAACCTGATTTGGCCTTAAATTATTTGCAATATAGACATTTATATTTGCTAATTAACATGCTTCTTAAAAAATATCCGAAAAGGCTATTATGACTTTTGACAATATTTCATTTCCAATTTTGTATACAGTACTTCTATATCTTGGCAGATAGTGGTCACATACATTTTACTTCTGTGTCAAATGTTTTCTATAAAATTGCTGAAAATAGCACTTTTGAATTTTGACCTCACTTTGACATTGAGTAGCAAACTGATTTTGGTCTTCAGTTATTTAGAACATGCACATTTATATTTGCTCTGATTAACACAGCCAAAAATGTAATTTTGACTTTTTGACATTATTACGATTTTTGCATAATTTTTTCTCATTTTTGTATACTTCTAATATCTTGGCAAATCGTAGTTACATAAATTTTACTGGCGTGTCATTTTGTTACGCGTTTACAAGTTTCTATGTGCGCTAATGCAATTTTTTCTATAAAATGATTGCAGATAGCACTTTTGACCTTTGACCTCACTATGTTATTTGGTCTGTAACATTGTAACCAGTTGTCGTGCAACATAAATTTGGTATTGCATTTATTTAGAACATACACATTTATGCCTATATTTGCTCTAATTAGTATTTCTCTTCACAAGTGGCCAAAAATGATTTTTTTTTTAATTTGACATTTTACATACTTTTTGTATGTTTGTTTCAATTTTTTTGAATACTTCCAATACTTTGGCAAATAGTGATCACATAAAATTATTAAGAATATACAAGTTTCTATGTGCGCTAATGCAATTTTTCTATGAAATGGTTCCGGATAACACTTTTGAACTTTGACCTCCTTTGTTATTTGGTCTGTAAAATTGTAACTAGTTGTTATAGCAACCTGAATTTGGTTTTGTATTATTTAGAACATACACATTTAGGCCAATATTTGCTCTAATTAGCATTTCCTTTCAAAATTGACCAGAATGATATTTTTGACATTATTTACATGATTTTTACATTTTTTCCATTTTTTTATACTTCCAATCTTTTGGCAAATAGTGATCACATAAAATTATTACGGATATACAAATTTCTATGTGCGCTAATGCAAGTTTCTATAAAATGGTTTCAGATAGTATTTTTGATCTCTGAACTCATTTGACATAGGGTCTGTAACGTTGTAACAAGTTGTCGTAATTTCTAACAATTTTAAACATTTGTTTGACAGGTCCTATAAATGTATATCGGTCTACAAAGCTTGTAAAAGATTACAAACTACAAGAAAATAACACTGTAACAATGACAACCATTGACCTGTTAAGCTGTGTTACAAGTGCTTTTAAAAACCAAGAATATAAGTCAATAAACTACAATCAAGATACAAGGACATGTGAATTGAACCACGGATCGGCTGATGATGGTCTTGGGAGTTTAATCAAAGAAACAGGAACGAGATATGTAGAAATGATCCCGAAGATCATGGTAGGTTTACGTACCATGGTTTGCGTACATTAATTTGAGCGTTCGATATCACCTTGTAAATGTTCCATTAGAGGTATCTAAATTAAAATATGCACTGGTCATCATGCATTCTACGGAAGCCTGTTATTGCCAACAGTAAATTAAATTTAGGAGCTATGGCGACCGCCATATAATTACATGATGCCCGCCACTTAGTTGCTATCTGGCGGGCGCCATATAACTATATGGCGGCGGTCATACAATTATTTGGCGGCCGCTATAAAATTATAAGGACGGTCTCCATATAATTATATGGCGCTTCCTATATAATTAATTGTTGGCCATCATAAAATAAATAGCGGCCGGCTTGCAAGTATATGCCGGTTGCCCTACAATTATATGGCGGCAGCCATAAAATTATACGATGACTGCTATATAATTATCTGGATGTCGTGAAATAATTATATAGGAGTCGTCTTATAATTATATAGCGGACGGCACATAATTATATGTCTGCCGCCATATAGCTATAATGGCGCTCGCCAGATAGTAAATAAGTGGAAGCCGCGATATAATAATTTGGCGGCCGCTAAGAAATAGGTAGCGGTCGCCATATAATTATCTGGCGACCGCCATATAATTAAGATGTTCACGTACATTTAAACGGAACTGTAGCTTTTTTTTTCATATTATAGCCGACCATATATCTATTTTACCTATAGAACATTGACATTAATTGCGAGTTTGTTGATTGTGGGCCTGGCAACATTTGTGTCCATATTCCTAACGACGAGAGACGCTACCTCTGTATGTGCTCAGCTACTGGATATCTAGCCAGGTATTGCCCATCCTCTGGTAAGTGTGAACAATAACACTAATGATAATAATACATTTATTATTGTATATTCGTTTTTTTGGTAAGAATAAATTTAGAGGTCCTACTATTACCAAATGTTATAACATTTCAAATTTGGCAAACCAAAGAAAGAAAAACAGACTGACAGTTTCAGCCTTCTTTCACGAAGGCCTTCCTCAGCGTCCTTCCTTTGTTGTTAAGCAAACCGCTTACTCATGGTATGTGGTGGTAGCTTAACGACAGGGTTGGACGAATCAGTAAGTGGCCGCCTTCGTCTCGATTTTTGGTCTTCTCTTATCGAAATCAAATCTATTTATTATTCAGATAGTTTAATTTTTTATATACTTATTGTAAAATCTACTACTACTTTGGTTCGTGAAAATTGAAATGTTATAATATCGTATTTAATAAACATTTTCAATCATATTACCAAATATCAGGTTATACACAGTGGTGGCTTAAGCCCCCCCACCCCAATTAAATTGTTGGACTTTAACGGTGTCAATGTCGAATATTAAATTTGGATGCATTGCGGCTGTATATAGAGACTGAGGCAAAAGAGCCTATTTTTTTGTTAAAATTTTGCTTGTGAAAACTAAAATCGGCATTTAAGGGCCCCATCATAATCCTGGATCCGCACCTGATACAGTACTGTATGTTAGGAGACCATTGATTGTTTGGAGTGTCATACTAGACATATAGCTTTTTAACATACGTGGAGCAATTTCGGCACTGGATTGTGTATTATAAGTAATAAATAAACTTACGTTTGCAAATTGTCGGTCCAAACTGGACCTTCGTCAGGCACGTCTGATCGATGCTGCTCTTTATGGTTGTATCTTCCTCGGTATTCGGCGTATTTGATGACGTAACTTCATTGTATGGAGTGTGTGAAAAATTGTAAATGAATTCCAAGGAAAACTGGAATAAAAGTTCCGTTAATTGTTTTGAAAAAGTTGGAAATTACAGGTTTTTAGAAAGGGAGTAGGGTAGTCAATGGCCAAAACAGTTTTCTTAAAAGAAAACCTTCAATATGTCCATGAAGCAACGTATGATATCCATGAAGAAAAATATAAATTCCTGCAAATATCCTACCATATCCGCAACATCCAGAACATAAGAAAATTTCTTAACAAAGATGCATCCACAAAGCTTGGTAATGCTCTTATAACATCTGGACTTGATTATTGTGATTGTGTCCTCTATGGTTTCCCAAGTACTCTAGATAGGAAACTTCAACTTTAATGTTGCTGCTGTTCTTGTTGCGGGACGCCTTACATGTTAAAGTTACTATTCTTTGCTGATAAATCTTTTCATTCCCAGTCTCCTATGCGCATATTTACTTTATCGAATCTAATTCAACAACGTTTCGCTATTTCACTCTCAAATCTACTTCCGATCATACTATTCTTTATAACAACCTTGACGTTTGAGGACCTGTGGTGAAAGGTCCTTTATGATTGCATGGCCCTAAGCTTTGGAATGGTCTTCCTGTTACTGTCCGCGAGTCTCCTTCTCTGTCTATTTTCAAGGAGAGGCTCAGTTATTCAGATCAGATTCAGATTTTAACTGTTACCTCTTTGTTCGTACTTTTCTTCTTTTCCTTTGCTTTTCTGTTTTGTTCTCTTTATTCAAAGACACTCGGGTAAGCGCAGACTTTGGATTATGCGCTCTATAAATTGCCATCAATACCAATACCAGTATTGTTGAAGAAGCATTTTGTTCCTAGGAAGACAATCCCGGTACTCACAAATCACGGAGACAGATTACGAGTGTATCTCGAACTTTTGTGGGAAATATGACAAAAGAAAAAGGATTCAATTTGTAAAAGTTCATACGGACTCCATCATGGCCATATACATCGGTTTCGACGATTGTGTTCCTGACGTCACATTCTTCTGAAATAGATGTGGTGTGATGTTCATGTCCCAAGGCAAAAAAGGCCTGCACGCCCTTAACATCTACCGGTGCTGGTGGATTGGTATCTTCGTTTCCTTCTCTTAACACAAAAATCAATGTAGCTCTGTTTTGAGACAAATTTTCCGTTTGTAATTTCATTATGCCAAGCTCCTCGATTTTGTGTGGTTTCTCCGATGATTAAAGAGGAATGTCGAAGGTAGCAAAATTGCGTTCTTTAATATATTTATAAAGCGTAGCTTTGGACAACCAATGAGACGAGGTGAGTCTGCAATTTGTCCATACAGTATTTTTTAAAATCCTTGTTGCATCCTGTCTGCACACTTGACCAGTCCAGCGAAGACGGCGGGCTCGTAAAATGGTGTGATCTCCAAAGGGTGATCTGTATAAGATTTTCATAAGGACGCCAAGAAGGGGTAAAACGGTAAGGCAGAAAAAAGCATGCTGCAGAAACATCGATTATAAGATTCAAAAGAGAATGTGAAGAAGATTTACTTCACGGATAACAAATTTTCATTTGAGATGACACGCAAAAACACAAAACAGAAATATCCAGAACATGCATTTTTTATACGTTTTACCCTTTATTTTTATTTTAGTACCACGAACAGACATCCTACTGATGAATTTTAAATTATAATTGTTAAGTGTGTAAAGTTGTAAAAGAAGAGAGTTCCAGAGATATCGTGTGTCAAGTTACGACCCATTTTTTATGCCAACCCGGTGTATATATAATGAATGAGAAAAAAAAAACAAACTTAAAAAAGTCTTAAAATAATAATTATTACCATCCACTTTAATTTATCAATACAGATCACCGTCATAAAAAAAAACAATAAAATAGTAAAAAATGTAAAGAGAAAAAAACTTGTTCCCACGTATTTTTGAGTGGGGATCCCCACTTTTCAGTTGTATAGTCCAAGAAGCTCTGTATGAGCGTTTAGAGGTTTATTATATTCAAAACATTTTTATTTATTTATTTATTTTTATTTATTTGAACAATATTTATTGAGGATGGTCTATCCAGCCGAAGCTGATCATTAGGGAAAATAAAAAAGAATATACAGTATATAATTAATAACAATAATATAATGATAATGATAATAATAATAATACATCTTTCTTCTAGAATGTCTGAAGCCTTTGGGAATGGAATCTGGCAATATTCTTAATGCTCAGTTAAGCTCGAGTTCTGAACACGATGGTCATCCGCCAAAACATGGCCGTTTAGAATCAACAGTCTTTTGGTGTGCAGATGTTACAAAAAAGAACCACTGGATCCAAATCCACCTGCTGATCACGCACAACATTACAGGTATCCAGACGCAAGGGAGAGACAATACAAATATGAACCAGTGGGTTCAGGCTTATTCAATAAGTTACTTTAAAGTGAACGAAACTGGACAAACCTTTGTAACTAGTGGTCATGGAATTCTCAAGGTAGGGTGCGCTCTATAAATAATAATAATAATAGTAATAGATAGTAGTAATAATAACAATAACAACAACAATAACAAAATATAATAATAATAATAACAATAATAATAATAATAATAAAGAAATATGGAATGCTAGATGGGTTATAGACTATAGTTGAAATTATAGGTCCCATGCTATAAAACTACTATAATCCGAGGCGCTTGCGCCGAGCGTTATAGTAGCACCGTGGGCCTATAATTTCAACTATAACCTAATCTTAGCAGTCCATATTATTATTACTTTTATATACCGAACAAAGTCGATGATCCTACCTAAACATGGACTAGAGGCTAGCCTCCGTAGGTCTAGCCTATGCGGTAGCTATAGGCCTAGCAACAACCCCATATATCGGCCTACTACGCTACACTAGCTTTTAAAAACACATTAAAATTTCTAAGAGCCTAATTCAAACGTTTTTTTACTACTCCTGGCTCTTGGGGGGTATTCGTGGCCATCTCTGTTTTACTCAATCAACCATGATTTTATTGTTGTAAATGTCAAGGGCTTTCAGAAAAACTTGG
>JAOTQE010134674.1:0-11946 GCA_025631205.1 Nesometra sesokonis
TAATTTTTTTTCATCAAAATAAGCTGGGCATAAAAAAGAATCTACAAATTAATTTAAAGAAGTGAGTCTTCCCAGACTAAATTACTCAAAAGTAATAAAAGACTGTTGATAAACTGGTGAGCAGCTTTCTAAAATTATACTTACTTAAAAGAACAATATAAAAATTATGTAAGTATTAATAATGATACTATTTACAGTAAATGGTAAAGATTAAACACTTCTAAGATAATTTCTGGTTTTATATAAAAAATTATTGATGAGTAATTCATCATGGTTCCAGTTCTTCCAAAATGAAGTAAACGTTTTGAAATTAAAGAAACTCTGTTGTTTTAAAATAAACTGGGTGCTAGTAAAGTAGGATACTTGCATATATGGGGCAAGACATGGCAAAACCAGCAAGTTGTCGCAAAATAACAAAATGGAGGTAATATTAAATTCCTATTCAACTTTTTATAAGCTTTAAAATGAGGGGTCATTTGTCAAAATCAGACATATATAACCAAAGTTATGGGACAAAATATACAAAAATTTCTCTTGTATTTGTTTATATTTCCTGTTGTTTATTTGCTCTTATCTCAATAACTTCCTGTGCGACAATTTGATGGGTTTGTCATGCCTTGGCTCATATAATACTTTAATATGAAGTGCACATTACAAAATCTGATCAGACAACTGAGACAAAATCTCTTGTCATGATTTCATTAATCTAGATATAATTAAGCTCAATTATCGTTATCTAAGGACATCATGATGAAAACTAAATTTTTTATATGACAATTATGAATAGTGCAAAAATGTATATCCACTAACTGTCACATTTCACAGAAAACTATGACAGGGCATATTTTAAGTAATTTTTTTAAGTGTAGAAAATTTGGTAGAGAATTTCAATTGGTTGCAATTTTAGTACGTTGAACTTTAATCCAATGGCTAAGCCTGGAGATCGAACTTGACATCTTTTTATAGCCTCCGTCCAGACTTGGTTTCCTTCATAAACTCATGCAACAAGATCTTAAATAAACAATTGACCTAAATATCTTTGGCTTCATATGATAATTTGAATAATGAATTTAAATTTCATAACAAAGTTATTTTAAACATTAAGAAGTCTCATTGCGAGGCTATTAGAAGGGAGTGGGAAAACCATGAAGCTGTCACATTCAAACTTAGGATGAGATGTAAGTTATCCGTCTTGTTAGATATTGTCTGGGTCACAATTAATTGTTGTGTATTTATTACTTCGAAGTGCCAAAGAAGTATCTCATTAAGTTTAAGATCAACATCTTGATGAGGTAGATGAATTAAATTCCATCTTGGAAGTTAAAGTCATGTGGGGAAAGATCCTTCAAGGTTGCTGCACCTAAGTTATGGAACGCATCCATTTTTTGATTCTTTTTTCCTTTTTCACTTGAAGCGCATAGAGACTTTATTATTTTGCGCTATATAAATATTTAACCATTTACCATAAATTACTGTTGTAAATTTGTAATGATTAGAGATGTACTTTCTGATGAATTTGAACACATGGTGTTTTCCATATTTCTTATCATTCCATTGTAAAGTTTGCAATAGCAGAAACAGCATTGATCTAATGGTCGGCTAGACCTCCCTTAATGTGTCGCATATATAAGGTTACAAGCACCCAGCAAAGATGATGATTATTGGTGTGTCGGTTGTAAATTGCCTGCCTGGCCTTTGGATTGTTCTCAGAGCGGTCAATGTTGTTTTGTAATTTGATTCATAATTCAGCAGCTTGATTTTTCCGATTGTTTCATTTGATTTTGACAAATTAAAGAAGAAGATTGATCAGGCAGTATGTAAATCGCTGTGACAATAATGCGAGTAATGGTCTCCGTAGGGGTGATGGTATGATAACTTGGTGGATGAGACTCTGTAGGATAGCAGTCATGTTTGGTTAAAGATGATGATAATTTGAGAATGATGAGTATTACTGACCTTGTCTCAAAAATATGATAACTGATGGCTAAGATACCGTCTAACAATAATATTTGTTATGCTATTTAAACATTTTGGTAAAAGATTCATTTGAGCAAAGTTAATTTGAACTATTCATAGTTTTTTTTTTTCTGTTTATTAACAAAAAGAAAAATGATAAGATTGGTACCCATAAAAACCTATGTAGGTTGTATAAAATGCATGGGTCCATGTTTAGGATTAAAATGTTTAAAAACAGTTTAAAAAAGTAAAGTGATTTGAAAAAAAATTTGATTCTAGTAAAAATATATAAAAACATGAAAAATACGAAATACAAATTTTAAAATAGTTATAAAGAAAAGTAAAGAAACAGTAAGGGGCAGAGGCATTTACACTCACACATATACATTTAAGCAAATTTATAAAGAAAAACTCATTACATTTAGATATCATAAATTAATTTACGCTTAAAATTTTTGTTAAATGTAGTTATTGAATTTGCTGCCTTCAGACTGTCGCTAAGCGAGTTCCATAATTTAGGTCCAGTTAGGTTGATACTGAAACTAGTGGTTTTTAACTTACGGTATGATGGTCTGAGGGGGTTTTTATTTCTGGTATTGTATGAATGGAAGTTACCATCATTTAATTTAATAATATTGCACAATTTGAAGTTAAGATTAAAATAAACATTATACATAACCGTACCTATTTGGAATTTTGTTATATTCATAAGTGATAATAAATAGAATTTTTTAAATGCTTGCTTTGATGTGTTTGTAATGTAGTTCGATATATATAGCGCCATATACAGTATACAGTAGAGTCTCAAGGCGCTGTGAACCAGATGTTACACATTCATCATATGACTTTCTACGCCCCTAAGTGTCACTTCATGTGCTGCTGCCTGATACAGGCACTCATTCACCTGTCCACGGCAGGGGATGTATGGACCAGAACACCACGTTACCCCCCAGTCGTCTCGAAAGGTGTACTGGGTTTTAATAGTGCACACGAGCTGTATATATACCTGTACACTGGGCCTACAGTTTATAGTCCAGGGATTTAATTATGCAGGGCGGAGGTGGGTGGGGTCGCCCACCCTAAAAATTTTCCACCCACCCTAAAGCTTATTTTAAGACCTTCCACCCAGCCTAATTTGAACCTGCCACCCACGCTAAGCCTCTGAAAAAGGTAAAAATACTGTTTTAGTCATCATGCCACCCACCCTTACATTGTTGCCGACCCACCCTTGGATTTTTCTAGCTACACCCCTGATAGTTCTTATCTGAGAAGACATGTTCCACCACCAGAACCATGCTGTTGTTATTGGTATGGTTCATGGTTTCCCTGCCTTAACCGCTCAGCAACTCATAATAATAATCTTAATATAGAACCTTATAAAAAAATAATCTCGGAGCAATTCTGGGTGAATAGATATTTGTTTTAATTGCTATGGATTAAAAAAATGTTTGTCCAGGCAAGCATGTCACATACTCTGCCTCTTACACAAAGGAAGTGTGTTCCATGGAGCATGCAACAGAAAGACATCAACTGCCATATTTGGTCTTAGATATCATCATTCCTTTTAAAAATTGAAATTTTAGCTTCAAAATCTTTAATTTATTTCACTATTTAGCATTTTCAGAACAATATTTTAAAGTGGGAGGGTAAATCTCATGTTCGTCACACACAGTGCACCATCAGTACAAGTAGGCCTATCAAACCTGATTTGCCATTGGCTCACGAAAGTTCACCTCACACATGAGCTATTGGGGTGCAACGATGGTATAAGTGCCTTTTGGCTGGTGCCGTTAACTCACGTGTGCGATGGCTTTTAAAAATATGCATTACTTTATATATTAATCTGACAGGTGCATCAAAGGATCGTCATCAGAGCTAAAAAGTAAACTAATACTCAACATCATGACTAGTAACTAAATGTATGACGTCATAGTCTATAAACCACAAATTAGTTGTTGAAAGAAGTAATTGTTTTAAGCTGGCTAGTACACTTGGCCAAGATCATGTGTCGTATACAGCTGTTAGTGTATCAACCTCACCAGATCTGCTCGTGAAATTTGTCACATTCATTGTTTTAAAAAATTGTATTAAAAAAATTAGGGTAACCTAGAGCAGCCATATACCCTGAGACAGTGATGGTGTAGGGACCTTTTTGGCTTCCATCTATGGTGGGTGATATGAGGCGAGTCAGGGCAATATCATAAAGTTGTCGCATAGGAAGAATGAGAAATAAGCATATAATCGACAGAAAATATAAACAAATACAATGGAAATTTTTTTATATTTTGTACAATATCCTCAGGTATAGATAGCCGATATAGAACCCTCATTTTAAAGCTTGTGAAGGTGTAATATAATTCAAAAACTCAATTTCCACTGCACAAACTCATTGACTATAATGCTTTGTTTCGTATTAATTGGGCAACTGATTTTATGTTCTTTCATGAAAGATTCGGGGTGATTTGACATGATTTGATTGGTTGGATTTCGAGCATATCGTTCAATAGTAGATGCTTCCATGGAATTGCACTTTTGGGCCATACTTTCTGTGGAAGTGCACCATCTAGCCGTTAAAGTACTAGGCCTACATCTATGGGTGGGAGACAATGTGGGTAACAATTGTGGTTATAATAGTGGTGTTGTAACCAGTGTCAAAAATTGTAACTTCATATTCTGTGCCACCTGTTGTAACATCCCTTACTAATTTGTCATGAAGAGCATTAAAAAGATTCTTATTTAACACATTAGCTACAGGATGGATGTGGTATGGTGTCCCATGGGATGAGGGTTATTAGTCCAGCATGTTTTCTTCAGCATTTAAGTGTTCAGATTGAAAACCAATTGAATGTGGTTTATGAAAATCTCGTACCAAAGTCGGTATAATTGACTAAGGAATGCCATTCAAATAATAATTCAATGATAGGTAAAATGCTGTGATTGATAAAAAAAATAAATAAATCATTCAAAAAATGCTTTACTGATGAAAGATGCTTCCCGTTAAAATAAAATCCAACCCAATTGGAATCTCGATTGTGATCCCGATTTTCGGCTGGGATCCTGAAATTCTGGACCAGGATTTTTGGTCAGGATTCCCAACGAGATGGTCATAACGCAGGGTGACTAGGCTATTCCGCTGCAAACCCGGTGGGAATTCTTGAAAATTGCAACATTGCGGGAACTAATTCCACATGGATCTCGAAGGACTGATCATATCCCAATGGGATTTGGCCATCCCACTAGGATCCCGACAGATCCCAGTGGGATCTCAGTGGGATCCCGCTTTCATTTTTTGTAGGGTTGTGTTGCTGAAGATTGATTTACTTACTGAAAGAGGTTTTTCAATGAAAAGCAAACTATCAAGGCTTTTGAATCATTGATTGAAGCACTTGAATCATCGATCAAAGTATTTGAATCAGTGATCAAACCATTTTTACCTACTCTACTTTTCATCTACTAAGCCAATTTTAATTTCATTGTATCATTAAATTTTTGTGAAAACGGCGTTCCATAATCGTCATCCTCATTTACACACCTCATAGTCTGGAAAGTGTTTATAAATTTGAAAGTTCTTCCTTGAAAAATTTATGATCAATTGTATAGATTGTTTTATTAATACCCATGGTGAAGTTAAATACCCTTCTATAGAATTTTCTAGAATTAAATGCATTTTATATTTAAACTTTTTTGTTGGCCCAGTTAATAATACTTTATTATTTTGTTTTTCTAAATTTTGCACCTGTGTGTAATTCAACCAGTGTTGCAAATCACAGGCTTATATTTAACTACCTTTATATTATTGTACTGCTAGTAATTTAAGTTAATAAATGAATTTGTTTACATTATAATTTTTGCTAAGCCACCTTGCTTTAGTGATTTTCGTAGCCTAATTTAATAACAAAATTTAGTTTAGAATTGTGTTGATGGTGCCGAGACATAAACAGCAGGACAGGGGTTTAACAATGGCCTCCTGCTTCTATGAACCAAATAAACTCTTACCTCCAGGTGAAATCTCTACCAATTACATTTGCTTCTAATTTAAATTATTTATCTTATTGAAATTGAACTAAGCTCTGCAGATGCTGGTAGTCCACTTGAACTTTTGTAGCCGAGTTATGCATGTACAAATCTTGAGTTCGTTGAGTTTAAAAGCGTCATAGATTTGAAAAGTGTTTAACACTCCACAAACCTTAGTCCCATAACTTAATGATATATATCAAGGTGAGGTTAAACAATTTAGTTTGAGATTTAAAAATGTTAGTGGTACTTAATTATAAATTGGATAATTTGCATTATTACAGTAGAACATTTTGTCATTAGGTTTTAAAATGTCTCATTTCAAAAATCTTATCTTAAACCAAAGAAAGGGGCCACACATATTGGTGTGATTTAAAAACTGCAGAAGTCTACGTGATGCGTTAGAAACACTGTTCTTTATTAGCTACTGACACATGTATCTAGATTGTGACACCTATTAAATTAACCTATGGTTTCTTGCAGGAATGGTCATTTAATAATAATATGTGACATTTGTATAGTGCTTATTTCCAAGGCCTGTAAGCGCTTCACAATTATTACCCCCAGTCATTGGAACAAAAGCCTATGGAATACAATCCATTCTACAATGTTGCAGCTGTAACCAGTGCATATGGCATTTGTACCTCCCAGGTACCCATTTATACACCTGGGTGGAGAGAGGCAATGTGGATAGAGTGACTTTTCTAGGAACACAAACAGCCGTCCACAGTGAGCCTCGAACCCCCGATCTCATGATTGGAAACTGCGCCAACTGCTTCCACAATGAATAAAGTCTGATTTAACCAATGACAAAATTATTTTTTTCGTCTATTTTTGGCAGGTATACAAACAAATGTCACAAGGCATTGAAACAGACCAGGTAGGCAAGTGAGGCATCATGACCTGTGAACTCTTTACTTCCCTGCTAGTGAAGTCAATGCTGCAGTACAGACCCGGCTTCCTCAACACTACTGACTGTCACTGAATTGTAAATTAAAACAACTGCTGGACAGGACATTTCTTATGCTTAATTGGTATATTTTCCATTTTGAAGTCTTTCTTTTTTATGTATTTATCGAATTTTTAACATAGATGTAATTTGTGAATATTGTTTGATTTTCTGATACCAGCAATGTTAAGCAATGAGCAAAACAAATAATTTGCCCATGTTCAACCTTAACCTTATTCAAAGTTATGTAAAATTACATTAGTTGCACATACTATCATTTATAAAGTACTATTTATTGATGAATAATTTTTAACATTTTAACCATTTTGTATAATACAATGTCCAAGGCAGTTCATTCTTTTATGAACTTTTATTTTATTTCTTAAATATACAGTTCATACATTCAACTTTCGTACTACCTTAACAATTTCCAGATATATGATCAAAAAATATTTGTAAAATGCAATTTAAAATGACATTGTTTAGTCAATACTGATAAACAATTTTCAAATGCAGTTTTCTCAAAACTTACATTTTAAATGATCGAACTTCGATTGTTCATTCCTTTGCAAGAAAACATCATATGAAACGAAAGATTTTTTTTTGCACATTAAAGATAATAATGTGCAGTTTTATAATCCATAAAAACTCAATTTCAATTTTCCGACTTATGTCTCATTTGGCTTGCCTCTGCCATATTTGTCACTTTTAAGCCATATTTGTCACATTTAAACCATATCTGAGGAGATCCTGTCTCCAGTTAAACAACACTGAATATTACAACTGCAATGCTAAGTAATCTGTGATCATATAGTATGTATGCCAATTATTTATAGTGTATGTAAACAGAAATTTGTATAAAATTTTAGCATATTTATTGTTTTTTTATGTAATTTATTATGTTTATAACGGGTAAAATAAAATTAATCAACTTCCAATTTGGTTAAAAATTGGTGATTAATCTTGAAATGAGGTAAAAGCAAGTGAATGTAAAAGGAGATGTTGGTTGTATATTAAGTGAGATATAGTTTTTGTTTTTTAATAGGTGTGGGAAGTGAAGCATTCATCTAAAGGAGGTGGAAGTGGGGGCCAGGCATACCTCATCTAAGATAGGGGAAGGGGGCCAGGGGTATTGCATTCCCTGGCTATTTAGAATTAAGCTGTTAGACAATCTTTTTAATTCTTATAAAGAATTCTTCAATCTTCGCTGTTAAAATTAACTTCCACCTTTTCTTTGAAAAGACATTCCTAGATATACCTTCATAAGATAACAGTCAGATCTTTTCACTGGAATGTGACTTGGGGAAGGGGGAGGGGGTGATACAAGAATTTGTATTTGATCATGAGATCCAGATCACCTCAAACCCACCATGTTTGATGCTGAGGTATAACAATTTTGAAATTTTTTGTTAGGTCTACCCACATGAGTTATTGCTCCCTTCTAATAGAACACAATATAAGCTGTAATCTATACTTTAAATGACATTTATTGCGTAAGTAGAGCCAAAGATATGAACATTTGAAGTTGTTATGTATGGAAACATGGTTTTGAGAAAATTGCCAATAAAGCAATCTAAAATTAAATGATTAAAAGACTGTAAATCTCAAAAAGTCTGCATGAAATACTTTTTCCTATGTGAAAACTGACCCAAAAAAGTATATTATATTGAAATATAAGCAACAAAATACTGAATTATTTGAAAGTAAATTTCTAAAAGATTTGACTAAAGACCTATTTTGGTGATTACCTCAATTTGATCCCATCTACGATGCGACTCATTTTGTGTTGAGACTGCACATTTTCCTCTAGGTGCCCAGAATTTGCTCTGTACTTTTCTAAAAAGTCTAACAATGCAACCATTATCAACCCCAAGACCAAAGCCTTTGGTTGTTTCTGGCCCTGTCTGAGTTGGAGAAGACTTCTATCTTCTAACTAGTAAATCAGTAGGTCGGTGAGGTTGTTTGTTTTTTAGCCCTGGGTAATACACTTTACTCGAACTTCTTCCATGTACACAGCTGTACAATTTGTTCTGGCAAATTGCTGGAAGGTAATGATAGGCTAGCGTCCGATCTAGGGGGAATAGTACATTCGCATCCGTTTCATGCTGTGGAAAATGGGAATTCGTTTCAGTCCAAACTGTAAGCCTTGGCAATATATTTTTGGTTCCTATTTAACAAAATATGAACCTTTTCTGTCGTCTTTCAATCTCAAGGTGTGTGTGACTCTGTTACTATTACATTAGGATAGTTTGTAAACACATAAATATGACTTTCCAAACAGCTGATAGTTACAAATTTTAGCATTTTTAGTGTTGGCATTTTAGTGTTGGTAATCTAGTTATGTCCTAGTTTTTTTAAGTAAATTTGGATAATAGTAAATACCAAAATAATAAATATTTCAGTCATGTGACAAATTCTTTCCCTGTAGTAAAAATCTGGCTTGTCTACTAACAACTGTCAACTAGCAGAGTATTCTGTTTCATTAATGGTAATGATGTCGTGATTTGCATTTGATCAAGCCAGGTACTGTAATGTAATATGATCTAAATGCATGTTTCAAACACCACAAAACAAAATTTTACAAATGAATTTCCCAAACTCAACAGAATTAACCTTTAAGTTAAATAGAAATCATGGTCCCCACATGAGTCTGGTTACCTTTACCATAACAATATACCTGTACAGTAAAAGATGGAGGATGCATGCGCAACAAGGCAAAAGCTGGAACTACATTCCGCAACCTGCTTCATGCTATGGAACCTGGTAGCATGCTATGGAAGCTGGCAGCAAGTGTCTAGCCCATCCCCAGCTAACAATATAACGTTATAAGAATGTTATATAACGTTATATTTCGGTTTTAAAAACGTTATTTTGTAGAACCATAAGTACGTAATTTCACAACATCTAACGTAATTATATTGTTTGAACATTCATGTAACATTTGTGCAATGTTTTGCAAACGTTATTTTGTCACAATTTGTCAAATCACAACGTTCACAAACGTCATAAGAACGTTTTGTGTTTGCTGGGTCAATTGTAAGGCTCGGGAAAGGATTTACATTATTTTTTCTTATTTTTTACTAAGACATCCCTAGATACCTTAAAATAACTAAGGTCACATCTGCCCATGCAACAGCTTGTTAAATGCTGTAATGAAGAGCACTAAATAAGTGCCTGTTTATTATTATTAGCAGCCGCACTACATTAGCTGATATAAGTTAGCTGCAACTTGCAATCCTTCTACCTAATGTGATAATATTAACATTCATTTGAGAATCATAGCAGGTGATTTAACCTACATTCACCAATCCAATCTCCATCACACATGTATAGCAAAACATTTCTATCATAGCAAACTGAGACACATCCCGAGTAGAAAAACGGATTTTTTTGTTTACTTAAGTATTTAAGGATTACAGAATTTTCTTATGATCTGTTTTGATAATAACTATTGGCTACATTGATTTTTGTATTAATAAAAATCATTTTCTTATAAATGTGTTATCCATAAATGGGTTTTTAAACTAAGGTTTGCCATTATACTTTTTAATGGACAAAAATGCTGTAGTATTTGCTGAGTTAGCACTATAACAATGTAATTATATTCTTATTATGTAGCCTAATCAATGCTACACTAATCAGGCCTGACCAAGAGCATACCCTGTAATCAGTATGTAAACAAATCTCTCTCCACAGTGGAACTAATTATTTAGGGCTAGCACCAAAGATTTTTCCACTCAGCATTTTATCTCAGTTCCTATGTAAGTAGTTGGCGCAGTGGTTTGTGTTCAGACTTCCAATCCTGATGTTGATGGTTCGAAGCTGTTGTTTGTGTTTGTGTGCCAGACACTTTATCCACTTCGTCTTTCTCCACCTGGGAGTGGGTACCTGGATGGAAAAATACTTTGTGCACTAGTTACTGCAACAGTATGGAATGATTTGCATTTGAGGCATGTCATGGCAAAACCACCAAGTTGTAGGAAAATTGAAAATTGAGTTTTTGTTATAGTCATGTTGCACTTTTCATAAACTTTAAATTGAGGGGTCAATTATCAAAATCGGACAACTATAACAGAAGTTATTGGACAAAATATACACAAATTTCTTTAGTATTTGTTTATATTTCCTGTTGTTTATTTCCTTATTTCTCAATAACTTCCTGTGCGACAACTTGGTGGTTTTGCCACGACTAGCCTCATTTGACATTTGTTCAGTTATTGTAATAATAGGCATTTTTTGCCATGACTACGTTAACATTAACTTTATCATTGCAATAGCTCTGCCCCGTTTGTAAAAAATTGAAATATGCATGCATTGTACATGCATTAAAAGAAACATATTCCCAAACACCTTAAATCTGAAAATTAGTGTAGTTGTTAATGTACCTGTGAATAAATTAAAATTTCATCCATTAACATTAAGGTTAAAATAGGCCATTGACAATTACCTATTGTTAGTTGCTCAGAGATCTTGCAAATTGTTAGATTTATAATTTGGCATTGAAACAAAGGGAACTTGTCATAGTTGATGTTTATGTCTTGTGGAATTATTCTGAAATTAAAAAATAGATATATTGTGTTTTTATCGTTTTGTTGCTATATTTTTAATGCCTTATATTAACAGTTGTTTTAATTAAATGATTTTAAAATCCAATACTATAGTTACCTGAATAGTTTGTGACAATTCTAAAGCAATAATTAGTGTAATATATTAAAATAATGACACTGGTCAAGAAAAAGTTTTAAACTGACTATTTTATGGACTCTTCTAAAACAGTCTTTTTAGTCATATAATTCTTTAAATACTTAGAGACTAGATAAGACTAGAGATTTCCCACAAAATTATTCTTGTTTTAAGATGTAGAAAATGTTAAACTGCTAAATCATCCATTTTATATATCCAGGGCCAGTTTTTCAATATTATGCTACAAATGAGTATTAAAATCTAATATTTAAGAGCCGTTGTCTGTAAAAATCAAAGAAATATCAAAAATAGTGGCAGACTCAAAAAAATGGATTTCTTTCAAA
>JAOTQE010134685.1:0-11946 GCA_025631205.1 Nesometra sesokonis
GTAACTGTATAACGAATTTAGTAATATATTAAGTGATTTACAAATTATTTATTATTATTATTTGTTTGATTTCTTATGAATCTTTAGAAAGAGAATAAAAAACAACATTAGTAATAACAAAGTATTATTAGACATGGCTCGCACGATAAAGCGCTGGCTCGCATGGCTCGCACGGTGCGCATGGCTCACTGGCTCGCATAATCCCAATACCCGGTGGGTTTGGAAGAGGAAGAATTCCCTACAAGAAGATTGTTAAAATTAATAAGCCTCTAAGACGCTCATAGAAACCATCATAGAATATATAATCAGAGAAGCAGCCAGGATAGAATGGAAGAGAGGGTGTGGGGTCAGTATGAGCGAAGCGAGCAGGTGACGCTGGAAACCAGGGGAGGTTAGGGTCGGTGTTTGAAGACCAAAAGCCCTGGGAAGATTGTCTGAAACCAGAATTCACCAATTCAAGTGACAATTTTGAGGTGAAATTATTATTATTCCTCCGATTCCTCAGCCTGAAGTGTAGAGGCAACTTCGCAGTTGGAGCATTTAATGGCGTAGGTTGAATCTCCATTTCTATCGACTTCTAGCTTGATGTCTAAAACACTTCTCAGTTCCTTATAATTCCCACTTCAACCCAGACCCAGGTAGGTTAAACCGCGCTTTCTACTAAACGTGTCTGGATCCGCTTCTATCCCATGAATTCCTTTCAAACAATCCTGGCTATGAGCTTAAGTAATTCCGTAACTATCAAAAGTCAATTAGACTGTATATATTTGATAAGATGACTCGAACTTCAATGGTCATTTGACTAAATTTTGTAGTGTGCCATTTTCGAACTCAAAGAGGCTTAGGTCTATTAATTTTAAAAATCTTCTTGGTCAGTCATTTTGTGTCCACATTCCCAAGCACAGCAAGCACAACTGCTGCAGCCATGTACTCTGATTCAGAAAAACATCACCTCCCTCATAACAACCCAACGCACGCGCCTGAAATATAATGCCATGGAGTTTGTTTTATAAGGAAGGGTATAGATTTGTGCGTAGAACCAATATTTATATAGTTTTTTTTTTCGATTTCTGAAGGAGTGTGCACCCTGAGCTACTGGACGCTACTTGAGTAATACCCTGAAATCTCGTGTATTTACAGGGGCGAATTTTACTTTTAATCAGAAGCAGTGGCGGCTCTACGGGAGGGGAATGAGCCTAAAAGTCACGCGTATTTCACAATGAGCCAAAACCCGGGGTTTTTTAGCTTGTCAAATTAAAAACCGGGGACACGCCTACCCCAGTCTAGTCCCACAACCTTTCGGGGGTATTGTCCTGCCTTGGGAAATCCTGGCGCGCCAGTGATCAGGATTTGATCCCTTAAAACGCCCCTGAGGCATATATCTAAAGATCAAAATTTCCCTGCGGAGCATGCCCCCGGACCACCCTAAAACTTTGATTCTCTACCGGCCTCCGTCCACCCCTTTCCAAAAGTGTGCATCACGCCCCTGGTTTTAAAGTAAAAAACTGTTGAGATGGGGGCGCTACATGTATTATGTAAGTCTAAAATTTGTTGTTTTTTTTTATTGTGATTTTGCTTCATATGTAATATTACAACAATAAAAATACATTATTCTACCACTAAACAAAAAAAACCCCACAAATTTAAACTCAAATAGAAAAAGAAAACAAAAATATGAAAATAGAAAATTTCGTGCCGGAATCGAACCCATACTATACCTGCCAACTCTCACGCATTATGCGTGAGTCTCACGCATTGGAGCCTATTTTGGACGTCTCACGCATAAATACTGGTAATGTTAACCTACAAAATACAGATATTTTATAGGTTAACTATTTATATTATAATAATGAATTACATTATGTTTGATGGAATTTAGTATTAAAAGATTACTGCTGTTACTTCTTCGGAATTTTGGCGAGCATTCGCCATGGTTCGCATGGTAAAACGATGGCTTGCAGCGTCACTCGTGGCTCGCACCATTACTTCTGTGCCTCGCATGAATTGCGTGCATCGCTGGCTCGCACTTTGGCTACACTCAAAACATCTGATCAAAGAAAGTGATACATTTATCTGGCCAATAGCTTCGTAATAGACAGGAATTAGGAAACAGTATTAATAAATAGAAAATCTAAATTGAAGTCGATTTGTCTAGGCCTAGGAGAATTTAAAGGCTAACCCAGGCAAGGAACAACTTCTACCACTGGACAGAATTGACCTGGCTAGGCTTAGCAAGTAATGGTAATTTTTCTGTTGAAGGCGGCCGTGTGGTGACCTCGTGGATGGATGTTGGGACGGGCAACCCTATTCCCCCGGAAAAGGGCGGGTTACCGGAACTCCACTCCTGAAGTGTTCCGGGCATCTATGTACAAATATTTTTGCCGAGGGACGCCCCCGGACACCCTAGTGGGTGTGTTCTTATGCCAAATTTACCGGAATTAATTTTTAATTTGGGAGAACACTGTGAAGCACTCTGATCTTAAAGAAATAGCGCTATCTAATGTTCTATTATTATTTTTATATACAAAAATAAAATATTGAATACATTTTTTCCAGGAATATTCTGAGGAAAGTAATTGAGAACCAGATGTAGACCTAGAAATTCAATATTACAATTCAAAAGCACTAAAAAAATGACCCAAGGGTGGCATTGGAAAGTTTTCAAAAGGTAATTATTTATGATTAAAAATTTGGTCTGGTTTGTAGATATAATATAAAATTTCAATTTTGACACAGCAAAACAATTTGGACAGTTTCGACCTCCATTAATGGAGGCATTCCTCAGAATGACGAGCATGTTGTTAATCAGATTGACGGCTTTGTCGGTAATTAAAGCACTTACCGGTAAGTGATGGTCACCTAACGACAAAGTCGTTTAGAAACTGGAATGGAAAACTAAGAAGACTTCTATAAGCAGTTACTCTTAACGTCCAGGAAGTGCCCACTTAAGAGAAGGTAGTCACATATAAGATATATGTTAGGGCCAAACAAAATTAAGTAATACATGTTTATATTTTACATAAAAGTCATAAACCATATCAAAAACTATTTTACTCTTTCTAAAATTAATGAGTAGATGACCAAAGTACATTAATGTGTGTGGATTGTGAACTTTTATGGGAATTTGTAGTTTTTGTTGTTAAAATTTATTTTGTATATATTTCAGGTTCTGGACCTTGAAGAAGAGAAAGGAGTTTTAAGGCCCTAAAACAAATGATTAAAATAAACTTTAAATTGGTAAGTGTATTGAAGGAAAGAGGTATTATTATTTCTAAAACATATTTATACAGGATATAAACATAAATACATAACTCACAAGTAATAGAGACATTGCATTAATAAAAATGTAATGTAATGTAAAAAACAAACATTAGAATTACGCTGGCATCTGGTAAATCAGGTTTGATTTCATAACAATGGCCCTATTCTACTGAAAGTTTGTTAGGATTCCTCGGGATGGGGCGGGAATTCATTTGCAATATTACTTGGGCTGAATTAGTTTAATCTTACCTTAGTCCACGGCGGTTGGGTTGTGGAAATTTAAAATATGGGACCTACGAAGCAATGGACCTTCTGACCAATGGACCGTCGGACCAATGGACGTTCGGACCAATGATAGTCACCATATTCCACAGTACACTATTTGGATCAGCGATAACATTCGCACAACTTCAGCCTCTGTTATCGAGTTAATATCAGAAGTTACTTTTTCGGGGTTCTTTCACCTTCTCCATAAAATTAGAAGTGTTAAACATAAGCAATTGGTCTGATACTTCAATATCTGGATTTTTACTTGCCAACATTTGTCAATCGCTGTAGGATCTAAGACCCATATTGGTAATTCCTATTGGGTAGGTTAGGGTTTATTTCATGAACTTTTGTTGAAAAAAGTTTTATTCCAATTTGTTCAAAAGTATCACCCCGAGCTTCTAAATATTGTTCGGTAACGGCAGTAGCATCTCTAAACGTTTGTAGATGACGTTTCTTTAAAAATATGACCAACTCCCTGGGACATCTATTTATGTACTGCCCGCGTAATAATACATTTTAAGGTCAAAAATGTGAGATAAATCCCTTTGAGGTATATCCAAAGATACCCGCCACAAATTAACAAATTTAATGACCCTTATGACCAAAAGTTTTAAAAATCATGTATTTACACAAAAAAATCGTTTTCTGGCAATAACTACTTTCATGGCAACCTATCGAAATAGAACTCAACTTATGAAATATTTTTTGATAATGGCGGCCATTTATAAAATGGCTGCCAAACCCCCGCCCACATAAAATAGAAATGTACCAAATACTTTTTTAGTTTCATGGGGTATACTCTACAACATACAGTATTAAAGTTTTATGAAATATAGCAAAAAAAATGTAAACCCCCAAAGAAGTGACAAATTTGACTGAACTACGAGGGGCATTTCAGATCAGATTGTTAACGCTGCTCGGACACAAAACAAAAACTCGTATAATTGCTTTTACTACAAAAATAATGTTTTAATATAAGTATAAAACAATAATTAAGGCTCAACCAGTGAGATACAAGTATACATAATGTAAAAATGATGGTTAAGTAACGGCGTGCCAGCGCATTATACACATTAGCTGGGTTCATACTCAGAATTTATCGTGATATTCATTATCATGATGTTCTATGTGAACCCGACATGAAGCTATTATTATGATCTTCTTTAGCATGTTAATCCTTGGTAACATGATCTTCTAGGGCACAATAATTATCAGGATCTTGGAAAGTTTATAATGATAAATTAATTCATAAAAGGAATTTAACCAATCAAAGGCAGTATATTAAGTAGGTTATTTACATGTTTCCGCCCAGTCACTGATGTTCATTGTTAGTAAACCTCATCTGCCATCCATTTGGCCAATCAAAGTCAAGGCAGCTAATTAACATATCATGATCTTGTTTTTTTATGTGAACCCTTTTTAAATTAACATGCTAAAGGAAGTCACATTAGATAAGCACTTTAAAATTCTGTATGATCATGGCTATTCTCATAATATACCAAAGGAATACTATAATTATACAAATGTGCAACTATCATTAACACATAACCTCTAGTTTAACCAATTAACTATTACCAAAAAACATACACAGACAAAATAATGGGATAAAATATACTATAACAATTATACTATTTAAACATTGTTATAAATTCACGTAAGGTATATTTTCATGTAATCCCGCATAACTTGCAGCTATTTTAATCAATGATATTAGTTAGTACATACTTCGGTACTACATAATGATAACCAGTCAACTAATTACATTTAGTTAGATAATTAGTTAATGACAAGTAAAACGAATTTAGGTTAATGGTTTGCCCTAATTAGGAATATTTTCCGAATTTGGTATACATTGCCTGTGGTTGTCCATGCTAAAACACAGCACACAATAATACAAGAATGCTTAGCATGTCCATCCCCGGTCTACAATTTTATTTTTAATTGCTGAAATTTGGTAAGCATGTTGAGCGGGACATCGCAAGACTACCTGTAAGTCAATGTTATAAAAATACGATTTGAATTGGCAGAATACGTATTGATGAGCTTTTCCAAACTTTCTATAAGCTATGATACGATCTATACACAACAGCAGGTGCCTTAATGTCAATAAATCAACATAGTCTTGGGACGTATCTCATTACATATGGTTTGTAGTTTCTTTATTACGCTTGTTATGCTCAATTCAATAAAAAAAATAAATCTTAATATTTTTGTTTTACCATTCCAAAGATAGTATAGTAGGGAAAATACCGAACTTCATATTCAAGCAATGCAAACGAACGCGAGACGCTTCGCACGTCGAGTAGGTAAACGCAAAGTTTATCTCTATCTTTTAGTACATGAACTATGTAACACAAGACTGAATGCGACAGAATCATGCAATTTATAGAAATTATATATTATAAAAGTAATTTCAGATTTAGGAAATATCACATTTATGTTTTTCAAACTTTACTATGACAATGTGGTATTTTGTTTTGCAAGCATGTTAGACTTTAGAAAGACCGTGGTGTTTTCCAATTAAAGTTGGGGGTTCTTTGTTATGTTGACAAGACATTTTATACCTGTTTCGTGAACCCACAGACGCAGAAAATTAGGATTTTAAATTAAAGTACATTTTAATTTTTAGCCTGGTAGCCAACCTTCCAACATATTGTAAATAATTCAAAATGAAAAATTAAATTTTTATTCCTACCACCGATTCATTATTTTTTAATGCAAATATTGTGTGAATCGTTATTTATAGCATTTACAAATTAAATCTAGTTTACTTTTATCTTATCTTTCGCTTTGTAGATCCAACTTACTAAGTGAAAATTTTAATTTTATTATTATTCCGACCTCCAGTCGTCCAAAATATGTCCTCCCCAACCTCAATTGTTGTGCTCCACCTTATGCGGTCTCTCGTATTACGTGCGGCGCCCCCTAAACAAAATGGCGGCTATTCTAGTTATAAATACACTGTATCTCTGCAACCACTGAACGAAGACACTTCATTTTGGTGTCACATTGTTCAGAATATACATATTTCTATTTACTGTAATTTAACATTTTTCTGAAAAATGACCGAAAGTAACGTTTTTTAACTTTTACATCTTGTTTTGCATCTTCAATCTTCAATCGCCTTGTATATTTAGGTGGTTAATAGGGATACTAGCCCGGTTTTTTGATAAATAAAAGTGTGACACTGACCAACCACTGCAGCTAACCTAGGCCTAGATCAGTTTAAATGTAACTGTATTTTATAATAATATTAGTCTGATGCAACGCATTTACAAAGTATTTAAGGATGAACTGTTTTTATTTACACTTCTTTTCTGCCCTCCTTGGAAGTTAAAGTCATGTGGCGAAAGATTTTTCAAGGACCTATGGAATGCTTTACTATTATCTATTTGTGATTCACCCTCTATTTGTGTTTTCAAATATGGTTTGACGACTTAAATATTTAGTTTCTTTTGATTCTGTTTTCTTCTCACTTGTTTTAAGCACATGGGAAGCTTAGTATTTTGCACTGCCATAATGTTCGCGGACGTGATTAACGAATAATGTCGCGACGTTTACCTACTGGAAAGTAAGCCAGCGAAACGATAATTATATTATTTAATTACTGTATTATCACCAGACCCATTATTTATAATACAGATCATAATAATACATTTGATTTTATAGACTATAAATCATAATAAAATAATATTCAACAAGTAATTCATTAAAATGTAAAGAAGGTAAAGACCGACGATTAATTTACAAACGGTAAAGTCTAACGCGGGCCTGCCGTGTTGACTGACACATTGCACGTTTTATATAATAAAAAGTCAGATTCTGGAGGCAAAATGCAGTACGGGCCTATGTATTTAGAATTGATTACATTTGTAAATTTTACGTTTCTTGGGTAAGGGAGAATAATAGATTTAATTTGTTTTGCCAAACTCTGACGTGGAAATGTTGTTCTCGGGATTTTTTATTCTGCAAGTATCTCCACCGTACTGAGTGTTCGGTACATTTAACACGTTAGATTTAGGCAAAAGAAATTACATCTTGGTTGAACTTCTAAAGGTAAAGGAAAAAGTCACCTAAAATAAAGTCATGAAAATTGAATAAAAACATCAAAGCCTTAATGTGATATTGTTTTTAAAGTGGTCTATAGTGCCGTGAAGTGTCGTTGTTCAATATTTTTGAAGTGGTATACCATTCTGATTCTCCGAGGCGAAATTAAACCATGTAAAAACACAAACGTCCAGTTAAAGTAAATACATGATTTTGCAAAATAATAAATTATGTCATAACAAATCATGTTGAGCCAACTTTGTTTGTTACTGTGCATTCAATTAGGCCTATAATGCAGAAGGCGGCCAAAGAGAAGCTGTTTCGACTATACAAGACGATCTTAATTCAGTTTCCATCGGACAGGCTATACCCGATCGTGTAATGCAATCTGCTCCCATATTTTCCTGAATGCAACAATCCTTTCGATGCTCATTTAAAACCTTATTTAATTGCTGTCGCTGTTTTTCGAGTGATTGAATCTCTTTTTTCAAATCGTCATTACTATTTTCTAGCTCCTCTGTTTCCTATACAAAAAGAAAACGAAATATGTAATTAAATGCCATGATGATGACAGACGGTATAAATTTTAAGTTTAATACTGCATATAGTAATAACGCAAGTGCATTAATTAACATCAATGGGTTTATTTTACAAAACATATCTTACAAAATGTACTATATGTTATAAAGGAATAATATTGTTGTCATAGTTAGGTTATTACCGAAACAGGAAGGTACGAAAAACTATAAATAGTCCAGCGCATTAACACGTTAATTGTGTACTTTGTGGTAAAATGGTAATAGAGAGCCATCGAGAATGTGACCTAATTTGACATTGGCGGTCATTCTGAATTTAACCTAACTAAAATTTAAAAAATTAAAAAAAAACTTTTTTATTAATAGAACAAATATGATCAGAGGAACAATTTATATGGGTAAAACACCTGTCACATGGAAATATTGTATGAAAATTGCCTAAAATATGCAAATTTGGGCTGAAAATAATAGGGTACTTAATTAACAACCTTTTTTATGACTCTACATTGGTACACAAATATTTCAAAATGATATTATTTTGACAATAAAGTTGGCTTGTATCTTGTGTCTTGTAAGTTGATTCATTCACCAACTTATTTTTACAGAGCCTTTCTTTACGTCTGTCGGTATTTCATTGGTTAGTTGGTTAGTGATGAGCTTGTGGTCCATTTTGCGTTCGGTTTTCATTATTTTCAATTATGTTTATAGTACAGACTTTAAGTGCCATATGATATGTAATCTTAGACAAACTATAATAAAAGTTATTTTTACATTTTCTTGCAGGGATAGATGTGAGTATTTGCTTAAATTCTTTTTCAGCCAGTTGTGAGTATTTAATTGGTCCAACTAACAAATATTTTGGAAATAGTGTTTGTAACTTTTGACATTCCTTACCTGATTTTTGCATAATGTCATCCCATATTGTTGTATACCTTTTAATGCAAGTAATGGTCACCTAAGTTTTGCGTTGGTTTTTAAGACGTTCAGAATGTTCATATTTCCATTTGTTCTAATGCCAAATTTGGTAAAATGTGGACGAAAATATATAGAGGCTTAACCATTTGCCGAATCTTACTTTCATTGTACAGAAAAAGGGGTTTGCATTAGAGTACATAGAAACATGTATTTTCTGAA
Source organism: Nesometra sesokonis (assembly GCA_025631205.1). Lineage (NCBI taxonomy): Eukaryota > Metazoa > Echinodermata > Crinoidea > Comatulida > Antedonidae > Nesometra > Nesometra sesokonis. The sequence continues at coordinate 9,249 of JAOTQE010134685.1, forward strand.
GAATTTGACCAAAAAAATAAGTTTATGTGACCACTACTATCCACGATATAGGAAGTAAATTAAATGGGACAAAATTGTGCAAAAATATCATATTTAGCCATATTTGAAAAAAAAACTTTAATGTGAACAAATAAAAATGTGTACGTTCCAAACCTTTTAATGCAAGTAATGGTCACCTAAGTTTTGCGTTGGTTTTTAAGACGTTCAGAATGTTCATATTTCCATTTGTTCTAATGCCAAATTTGGTAAAATGTGGACGAAAATATATAGAGGCTTAACCATTTGCCGAATCTTACTTTCATTGTACAGAAAAAGGGGTTTGCATTAGAGTACATAGAAACATGTATTTTCTGAAGAATTTGACCAAAAAAATAAGTTTATGTGACCACTACTATCCACGATATAGGAAGTAAATTAAATGGGACAAAATTGTGCAAAAATATCATATTTAGCCATATTTGAAAAAAAAAACTTTAATGTGAACAAATAAAAATGTGTACGTTCCAAACAAGGCCGATTTAAATTGGTGACAAATCTAAAATGGTGTCAAAGGTCAAAATGTGCTATTGGCAGCCATTTGCGACATATAGAGCAGCCATTAGAGCACATAGAAACATGTGTATTTCAATTAACATTCCAAATAGCATTTATTTCTGTCTTTCTTATATCCAAAAATAAGATATATCATTGAAAATAATACAAAGAATATAAACGAATGTACAGTAAAACATTTTGTCAAAAATACAATATTTAAGAGTAAGACAGGTCAACTACCCTGGAAGTAGAACTATTTGAGAAGTCCAATTAACGCTGTTGTCAGGCTTACCAAGTACAAGTGCAAATAGCAAATAACAGAAAAGGCACGCAAACAACAATCAACAGCATGGAACATGACCACAAAAATGAATAAGGAAGCATAATGCCATTAAACTATTGATGGTTATTTAAAATAGCCATGAATAATTTTTTTTAAAGGAAGTTTTTGTCGTCTACCGAAAAACATTCCCTGCGAGTTGGGACCGACGTGATGTCATTTGGTTGCATTAGAGTAAGTTTTAATAGTAAAAGATGAAAATATATGTTATTGTGCTCTTCTACAATAGGAGTGAACATCAGAGTTAAAGGATTACAAAAAAAGGTTGACATGACGTTTATTCAAGATTTTCTCAAAACAAAAATGCATTGTTGAAGTTTGTCAATAACAAAGACAGTTAGAAGTTCAAGAGGGTGGGAAAACAGTATTTTATCAGATATAATTTGTTTTGCCCAACTCTGACGGTTAAATGTACCGCATACTCTGTACAGTCAAGAATTCGAAAATATTCGCAAGTTGTTCTCGGGTGGGACTCGAACCCACAATCTCCCAGTAACTAGCCTGGCATATGTACCATTAGACCACAATTTGCGATTTTTTTCACGAGTATCTCAACTTACTGAGTATTCGGTACATTTACACGTCAGAGTTGGGCAAAACAAATTATATCTGATAATTACTCGCAGAAGCAATATTGCAATAACGAAAAAAAGTATAAGAGAGTAATAAGTGTTACGAATAATTAACAATTTGAGACAAAAAATAAACTTCTATCATTAGCTTTCTTGGACTGATGCATTATGCCTCCCGGAGGCATTGACCTTTGACTCTAGATATTTGGATGACGCAGCAACTAAAAGACTGGAAAATTTTGATAAATATGTATGTATATCTAAAAAAGATGAAAACCCGTTTTATTAGAGTTTTCTACGATCAAAGCCGCTGCTATTATTTTAGGCCTATCAAGCAATCATCACATTGGTTGGCCTGTCGGTCGCTTTGTGGGGTAAAGGACGCATATTATTGGAATTGTTTCAGGATGTTTTCGTTTTTTTTTTCTTACCTGAACCAATACGTAGGCTCGTTGACGTCTCCTTTCTCTACATCTTGCTGCAGCTTGTCGGTTGCGCTCTCGTCTTTGACTACGCTTCTCTTCTTCTTCTGGGCTTAGCTTTTAATGGAAATGACGAAACTAATTTTGATTAGATTATAATTGTAGTTGTAAAAAATGTTACACACAGATGCATTATTCTGATAATATATTTACAAAACAATTTATTCAGTTAAGATAAATTGAAAAGCCCTTAATATTTCTGAACAAAGAAGCTGGGATTCGGAAAAATACCGTCACGAGATGTAACCTCTTATTTATTTTTTGTTATAATTTTATAGTCGCTCTGATCATAACGAAATACATACTAAAATAAAATGTAATGCAATTCAATCAAGCAGAATACAACTGAAATTTCTATGAAACCTGACGAAAAGGATAAATAGTATTATTCAGGTAAATTAATGTTATGACACTAATGTCATACTTCACAATTCAAAAGTACGTATTTCTAAATAATATAGTGGAACAGCTTAGATTAAAAAATGGCAAAACCGTGCACTTTGTAAGAGAAGCATAAAATGTTCAGCATTTGATTCATGGGGTGTAAATGAAAAAAAGTCATTTTTCAAAAGCCCAGGAAGAAGGTCTGAGGTCACCAAGAGGTCATTTGAGGTCAAGTGTCTATATCTACTACAGATATTGCTGGGTGTAGAGTGTTGGTTTTGGTGTCGGGGAATGCTATACATGCCTTAGTTGATTTACACCAATTAGTGCTATTGGGTAGATCTAAATAGACACACAGAGACAGTTAAAATCTGTCCAGTGTCCAC
>JAOTQE010134696.1:0-11946 GCA_025631205.1 Nesometra sesokonis
TGTACAACTTCTTCAAACTCCTAACGTTTGGGGTTTTATGCTTTTTTTTATTCGATATTTGACACAGAGGCTCCTCAGTGTACCACAATAGGGCAACACCTTCCTCTATATGACTTGTTCACTTTCCTGTAAAAAAGTTACAAAAACAATTATTAACTGAATTAGTAAAGAAATTCAATGTTTTGAATTCTCTAATTGTTCATTTTTATTATGCTCTACTCACATTATCATAGGATTCTCAATATTGTGTTTTCAACTATGGCAATAAAGGTATTTATGTCATTTACTTTAACAATTTTATAGAAACATTTTTTACATATTTTATATGGTAATAATTAATTATAAGTAAATTAATTAAAAGTTTTATAACACCATGGCTTATATAGAAACAGTTTTAAGATCATCATCTTAAAAAAATATATTCAAAATTGATTGATAAATAATTGCAGTTACAAACTTTCTAAAGTAATTATTACGGTAAAAAAAATAACTGCAAAAATAAGTAAAACCATGATAGTTTTGATAATTTATAATTTATATCAATTTCCACATGCAAATACTGAAATTTAATCGTTTTAAAGGTGTAACCGTTAATTTTTTAAGACGGTCTCAATGGGACAACTTGCTCTAGAATAATTAATTAAATTATACACTACCCTATTTAAAAAGTAATTCATTTCTTTGCACTCTATTTGGAGAGTACGGGAAAACGGGAATTAAGAAGCGAGATCTCTAAATCCTTAACCAACTGGCATTCCCCGGTGGCCACGGGTAAAAATGAGTAACAGAAATCTCAGAATCTAAAGCATATGTCTGTCGTAGCAATGTAGGGTTATCTATTTGACGTTCTACGCGTATGTTAAAACATGGATACTATATGTTATCCAGATTCATGTCCGATTCATAATTTCCGTTTGCGAATCAAAATGATCTCTAAGGTACATGTTTATTCTCAATTACATACGACTGTCAATCAGTGGCATACATCTATGCAATATCCTTTTCTGCTAAAGAACTGAAGTTTCTTTTTTTTTTCTCTCATATAACTACTAACTATATTTATGGAAATTATATCTCAATCACTTGGTAATGACAATAAAATTTATCTGTCTGTCACTTGATTGATTAATTGTAGACTAAATAAAAATTCAAAGCCTATTCAGACTATGGGCTAGATTATATCAGTATGCACACGACATGCTATGTATGTTTTGAGTACCCTTTGAAAAAAATAACACCCTGGTAGATCTACCATGTTAAATTACTAGGGAGATCTACCTAGCAACACAAAGAACTACCTAGTAAGGTAGTATATAATTACCCTGTGTGTTGATGTTATTAATGACTTAAAGTTTATTCTAAATAATGGCTGTATTTTTCAGTGTATACATGTAGAGCATTGCTGACAATATCCTTGGTAGTATCCCTTGATATGGTAGTTTTTACAGGATTACAGTTATTTTTTTCAAAGGGTAAGTCTAGGTCATAGGCATAGGCATAGGTTAAATTTTGCTTCTTTTTTTTTTATATAGTATATTATGCATTGAAGGTTCAATACAAACCTATGAACTGAAGGCTCCATGCAATCTTCTAACCATGGACCATAGTCTGCTAATATGTAAGGTTGAAACATGGCATGATGGCATTTATTTAAAGGGACACTTTTACAACCACCCTTCGAACGAAGCTGGTGAATCTGAGCGAGTCCGACCGATACGTGCAGAGTGAGGTTCTAACTCCTCATATCAAGGTCTGAAACTCATCAATAAACACTTGCACCATCTGCATACCCTAAGTTCAGGGAAAACAACTGTTCTTACATTTTACATACATTGTAATTAACTTAATAAAAAAAAATTATAAGGCCAAAATTAAGGGCAGTTCCCATATTAGAATTCTCAACTGCATGCTGCAATTTGAAAACTGAGCAAGATGTTAAATTTGGGTCAACATGTACACATGTGCTTTGTGTAATGCATTATACATTAACCTATTTAATAAATTTAATTTAATTAAATATATATATAATTCTATTATAAAAGTGCAAAGTGGTGTAGTTCCCAATCAAGTTTCATTTATTAATGTTAATTTATTTAAGTTCAATAACCCGTATATTATAACACATCTAACAATGTACCAAATTCACTATTCAATTTCTACTTAAAATATCGCATGATAACAGGTTTTTGTTGAGGAATTAGCTGTGGATGACTCCAGGGGAGATAGGGTGCGTGATTGTTCGTCACATCGCATTACTCAGTGGTTAATTGGTGCTGAGTGTCATCAGCTCACTGCATATTATAATGATTCATCCCATTCATCACACATCATTAGCATAATCGCATCAGGCAAGTTCTAATTGGCTAAAACAATTAACGCTCATTTCCAGAGTAGTGCATTTAGGCCTTCAGTTGACCTCGAGGTTACGGATCAGGAAAAGCAACCACGCTCTTTTGTTCAGTTTTTAAAACATTTTTTTAACAAGTCAAGGAATAATATTGAACACCTTCCAAAAACTGACAAAGTATATTATGCTTTATGAGCATAATGTCAAAAAAAATAAACATTACTGACTTTGATATACGGTAATAAAACTCTTTTTCACATGAAAAAATTGTTTTAGGGAGTGTAATACAATAAATGCGGTTTATACATTTAAATTAAACTGGTCGGTTGGTCTGAAAGCACCTGTGCTTTGTTAATTTAAGTTTGATTTCAAATTCACATCATATGTGAGGTCTCACCACAAAATGAATCTCATGGTAGGAAATTCCAAAATTTAGGATGGTAATCTACACTTTAAATGACAATCATTGGTTAAGTTGATCCAAAGATACGAGCATTTAAAATGTTCATATATGGAAATATGGTTTTGAGAAAATCGCAAATTAAGCAATCTAAAATTAAACAATTAAATGATACAAATCTCAGAAAACCTGCATAAAGAACGCTCTCCTACATCAAAATTGACCTATAAAGTACAATAATGAAAAATGTACCATAGTATTTAAAACTGATTATAACTAAATTTCTCAAAAATTTTACTTCAGAAAGCATGACTGAAAAACTGGTTTAGAAAAGTTTTTTAAATTACACTTTCATGGTATTTTCATATCATCTATTTCATGAAACATACAAATCAATGAACACGATTAGTACCACTATAATTATGTAAATTGACATAAAAAGACCATATTTCTAAAGCAAAACTTTATTATATAATATGACCTTTGAAAAGAAAAAAAAAACCTATAATGGATACCGAAAAATATCATACTTACTTGGGCAAAACTCATCTTCGACTTATTCAATATTTCACCACAGCTTGTACAATATTTTTCAGTATCGGATTTAATGGCATCCAATATTACATATATATTTAATGGAACAAATGTATTAAAATAAAAGTGATGCTACCTAAATGCTATTAATATTGTACTTTTGATATTTTACAGAATAATTGAAATTATTAAACAGTACCTGATAATTCTTGTACTTTCTTTTTAAAAAATAGTTTACATATGTTGATAGAAATTCATATCAATCAGAAACGGCTTGTCATCGAGAAAAAAAAAAACAGTACTGAATTTGAATATCCCTTGAATTTTTGTAGCGGTTTCGATTCGAAGGATGGTACATCTCAACACAAGATGGTATGGTACTTAATTGATGTCAATACCGACATACATTATTGCATCAAAGTTGACCTGGTGTAATAAAATAGGTCGTGAGTCTCTAATAATCATATTAAGATGATGGATGGGAAGTGGAAGATTCTGATGATGAATCGATGGCTGAGCTAGCTGTGAACATTACAATCCAATTATGATGTAGAGTTTATATTTACTTATTTTTTCATAGAAAATCTTGTGCTTTAAAATTTTGTATTTATCTAATTATAATGACATTAAACAATTTATCTAATTTATATCTATATTTTCAAAATAAAGATTTAATAATAATATAATAATTTCACATTACCATTTTCAAAATTTAAGGAGAAATATTTCTTTGGTTTATGAACTTAACAATCCAATTATGATGTAGAGTTTATACTGTACTTATTTGTTCCTTGAAAAACCCATGCTTTAAAATTTATTCAATTATAATAGCGTTATACAAATTTATCTAATTTAAATCTTTTTTTAAACCTTATAAAAGTCTTTGCTAAATGCATTTATATTTTTAAATAAGGAGAAATATTTTCTCTTTTTTATGAACTTAAAATTTCAGTTATATAAACCTACATATTGTATGGTTACATGTTCTCCAGTTTTTCCTCAGATTTCTATTATAAGCTGAGACTACCATAGAAAAGTAATAAGAAAATGCCTCATGCGGTAATCACTTTTTATATATGGAACCAATCTCAACAAGAATTATTGATTATTTTAATTTAGCTTTACCTATTTGCTTGTATTTTTTTTAGTAAATACAATTTATGATTAGTTTTGAAGGAGCAAAATTATGGGATTATATAAATGTTGACATTTATAGGGAACAAGGTAAGTTTTCTTTTGTTATTACTTGCTTATTTCTTTCTATTGTGTTGCTTTTTTCTTTAGTGATATTGTTTAAATGATAGGTTAGAAAAAGAATTTGAACTTCATTAGATAAATCTGTTATTTTAGTAATGTCATAGCATCATCATAAACTTATGTATACAGATATATTTGTTTTTAAATTTATAAATTTTAAAAGTAATGTATTTTATTTCAATTGATTACCACTATTAAGTGTAACAAAATAGAGGGCTCTATCACTTGTTTTCACAGAAACTGAAATGTTAATATTTCCCACAATAGAGGGTGCAATTATAACTGTATCAGACCTTTGAAAAATTAACACCCTCTGACTAGGTAGATCTACCATGTTAAATTACTAGGGAGATCTACCAAGAGCCACAGGGAACTACCTAGTAAAGTAGTATATAATTGCCCTGCCTGTTGATGTTATTAATGCCTTAGGGGTTTATTCTAAATAATGGCTGTATTTTCCTATGTATACTTGTAGAACATTGCTGACCATATCCTTGGTAGTATCCCTTGATATGGTAGTTTTTTTTATGGGGTTAACCATCTTATCTACCTTTATTTACCTTGTTACTACCATTATCTGTTAACTGAGTTATTTTTTCAAAGGGATGCCTCATATAAAAATTAAAGTTTTACTCTGTCCTCAAATAATCCAGTGGGATAAACAAAAAGTTTAATGAATTACTGTCAAAGTGAATCTCCATTCATTTGGGGTTGGGGAGGGCGGGGGAAGAGGATGACATAGCGTTACGAATTATTAGTTACGGTATGCTTTGGAATTAAAGCCTGTTTTCCTGTCGATCGTTAAGTTGCGTCGAGTTGCGTTGAGTTAAAAATCGTTGAAGTTGAACCTAACTCAACTCAACTTGCCGCAACTTAACGATCGACAGGAAAACGGGCCATAGTTGATGTTTCATTGGTTAATTTGTATAAATAAAAACTATCCGTAAAAACAATAATTCCAAAAATTGACTACTTAAATACTAAGGTGAATAAAAGGTTAAAAAAGCAAGGCTATAAGGTAGTTTTGTAAAGATCACTAGAAAAACAGTCTCACGTTGATTGATGGCCGTAAACTTACATGACTTATTTGCAAGATTTCGGAGTTGTTCAACTTTTAAAAAGAAAAACAAGCGCTGGGACAGACAAGCTTAAATCCATCATTCACGTCTACAAACTGCTTCAGTCTTCAATTAAACTGCACGGCAGATGTTAAATTTAATGACGTCTTCTCTTATGAACGTAGTACGAGTCTCTCGTTGATGTAACGTTGATGAGTTAATCCAATGAAGATGTGGAACCGTCACAGACTTGGAGGTAGATTGACCATAAATGTAAATTTTGCAATATTAATCGTTGAATGGAAAGGTAGGTTTTGGAATGAAAGCACCTTATATAATTCAGTGAGAAATGTTTGATTGAGTTTTTCATTTTATTTGAAAAAATACACACGAAATACTTCCCAATGCCACAGAATAAAATGTATTAATTTAGGTGGAAATTGTTATAATGCAGTTTGTGTGAACTTGAATACACATTCCGTAATTTTGAAAATTAAATGAAATGTATATGCTTGAACGTTCCAAAAAATTTCAATAGGTGTAACATCATTCTAAATTAATTTGTCATACTGCAATGTCCAGTTTGTAGTATGTAAATAGTTTAATTGAGATGCCTAGACTATTATTTGTGGCAAGGAGGGATAAATTGAAAAAAAATGAAAATTTATTTAGACACAAACTCTGGAACTACAGATTATTATCTTTAAAATGCTAAACGAATCAGTTTCATGCATTGTTTTCTTGTGAAGTTATAAACGATAAAAATTTGAAAATTTAGAATGCAAGTTTTGAGAAACCTGCAATTAAAAATTGCTCATTTATATATGACTAAGTAGAATCATTTTAAATTACATTCTTAGAACATTTTTTATTATATACCTGAAAATTGTTTAACTGTATGTTTTTGAAATTTAACAGAAATTGAAAAAATGAAAGTTTTTGTTTCTGCCTATTGTGGAAAACTAGCTATGTGATTTATCCCCTCCTTTGCCTTGGCTCTGTCACAAGTACTTATTGTTATTATGTAGAATATGCACAATATGTATATACAATTTCCAAAAATATCAAATGTGACAGAGCCAAACCAAATGAGACATAAGTCGCAACTACTGTTTTCCACAATAGGCAGAAATTTAAAAATGGTCATTTTTTCAAATTTTATTTTATTTCAAAAATATACAGTTCAGACATTCAACTTTCATACTACCTTAACAATTTTCAGATATATGATCAAAAAATAGAATTAAAAATGACCTTGCTAAGTCAATGTATACTGATAAACAATTTTCAAATGCAGTTTTCTCAAAACTTACATATTAATTGATTGAACTTCAATTGTTCATAACTTCGCAAGGAAACATCGTATGAAACTGATTTTTTTGCATGTTAAAAATAATGTGTAGTTTTATAATCCATAAAAAATTCAATTTTCCGACTTATGTCTCATTTGACTATGGTTCTACCACAAATGTGAATAAATGAATAATATAACTTGCACTGAAGTTTCCAGGTTATGCTATAGCAAATCAGCACATTATCCTCTTACACAAGTCGAAGCTTGCAAAATAACATTGGTTAATGAATCGTTAGTGTAATATTTTACAAACAGCATCAATCCAATAGAAAAATCAGAATATAATGTCATTGAGATGAAAAAAATAATTATTAGCAAAATGATTAGGATATGTATCTGCTGCAAAGTTGAACACTTGACAAAATGTAGAATCTTTGTCGAATCAGCATGAAATTATAATGAATTTAACAAAGGTTAGTCTTGTTGTGATACGATTAGAAAAAAATTTGCAATCCAATTCGAAGATGAAAATAAGCGTTAGACAAGGTTAGAAAAAAATATCAGGACTTCATGATGAGATTAAGGTTCGTTAGTTTTCTATGTGAAAAAATCAGCACTTGTGTGTCATTGGTGAAAAACAAGCGTTAGTGTTACCATTAGCGGATGACTTTACACAGCAACCGAATCACTTTTGTGACTATGCAACTGCACTAGGGCAGGGGAAAGTTGCACAAACACAAAAATGACCCGGTCGTGCGTATGCTCTTGGTTAGTAGGTATGTCTGTCTGTCCTTGCTTAGTATTCCATCACGCAGTATCACAGCAAATTGTTAGAATAAAAGCGAATATTATAACAAGCAACAGTTTAGTGAACCTTATACGTACGTAACTGCAATAGAGAAGGCAGTTGTATGAAAAAAGTTAAATTGTGCGTATGTTCTTGGTTAGTAGTATGCATAGTAGTCTGTGGCTTCACGCAGTATCATAGCAAATTGTTAGGTTGATAAGTTGTTATTATTAAGCAAATTTTTTTCTAATTTCTAAAGAACTGGACCTACTTGAAATAAGTATTGAGGAATTATGTGCTTACTCTAAAAATAGGTTGTGCCTTTTATTCACCTTAAGAAGTAGTAATAAAAGAAGAATTGTAAATACTACAGGAAAGTTATTTTCATTAGCACTAAATAATATTATAAAATGTACTGAATTAATAATTCTATTAAAGTAAACAATGCATCTAACGAAGAGAAAAATAAAATCCCTTTAAATATCTATCAGCCTGTTTCTCAATATTTTGAAGTTTTCCTATATTTAGAATCACCTTGCTTAGTAAGATTTCTAAGGTTAATAATAAAAACGATCAACAACTGTTTTACAAATTAAGGCCATCTAATTTCCGTAATTTACTAGTATAAGTGATAGAGGGGGCCATTATTATTTGTCAATAACTTGTATCTGCAAATTGCTGTAATTTATTTCAAGGGATACTACCAAGGTTATGGTCAGCAATGCTCTACATGTATACATAGGAAAATATAGCCATTATTAGGAATAAACCCTTAAAGCAAAAATAACATCACCAGACAGGGGAATTACACTACTTTACTATGTAGTTATCTGTGTTGCTATGCAGATCTCCCTAGTAAGTCAACATCCATCAAGTCAGAGGGTGTTATTTATTTCAAAGGGAACTATAATGGCCATATTAAAATACCCGTTACAGTTTGAAATATGCTTGAACCTTAATAGGCTCAAACTCACTTAACTGTAAAAAGTGTACGCCTATGAGTTCTACAGATTTCATAACACTAATTTTAGCCGGCACAAATATCATTATAGTTGGATTTTGCACCAGCCGCTGGCTTAAAATGACACCACTAGTTTTGATTTACAGTAATTTTTGTGTACACACAAATGTATAATGGAGACTTCTAGTCCTCATCCACACTTGGAGTTTTTGTTCTGCATTTGGTAAAATAAATGTTTGTTGAATTAAATTTGTAAAATTCAATTTGACAAAATAACAGAAGATCAATTATGATCATGCAAAGAACAATATGCATTTGATCGCCATGTTTGCATACAGTACTAATGCTTTATCTACCCCTTCTTGATTTGAAGCTGACTTATTGAACTTCAATGATAATTATTTACCATCTTAAATCTTCAGAAAAACACTCCGTGAACTTTAGCGGCATTTTAAAGATGGGGCAGAAACTAACCTAATGGTGAACTTGGGACAAATGAGCTTTTATGTGAAGCGCTTAGTGATTTCCCGTTTGATATGTGAATGCATTAGTTGGATCAAAGCAAATATATTAGTAGAAAAGCTGTCACTATTCACATGAAATATTTGAAAGTTAAATGAATAAAATACAGTGTTGGTTATATTAGTTTTAATTTTCTATTATTCTGATGTTTTTGCCATATATTCTCACCTACACAACTATTCTCAAATTACATTTTTTGTATTACTGTATCATAATGATCTGCTATTATCATCTATATAACAAATGTGTGCTGATTGAAGTACCCAATGGCAACATCTCTCATGTTCTCTCATTAGCCTGCTATTATATTATTATAATCCCAATTGCATAATTATCCTATTGTTAACATTTAAAATTTAACTACTAACCACTTGATATTTTTTTTGCAATCAACTATAATTGTTTATGAGATCAATAAAAAGTAAATTAAGCTTCAATTGAAGTTATAAAAATATGGATAATAGGTTGTCAAGTTCCGAGACTGATCACCTTTAAATGATGTCTTTCGCAACTGAAGTTTACACTACTGCCACTTGACAATTAAAGTAACTGTCAGTCAAATATATTCATCATCATCATTCCTGACAATCATAAAAGTTTATTGATCAAAATGTCGAAAAGCTGAACTGTTATTATCAGAGCTAAACAAATAGTGTACCACAAATTTTATATAGTTATATATTTTGATTTGCAAACCTTCACGAATGTGCCAAAAAATTGTTTGCTGTCACTTTGTGGAAATTTCAATTGAAAAAGGCTATTTTTTTAAAAGAAACATTAACAATACAGACCTGTTTAAAGGTTTTTAAAGATGAGGGTATAGATATTCTTTTATGTATAAGTTATTTAATTAAATACAGAAGCCAGAATTTTTATCAATTAAAAACAACACACCAATCAAATAATTCATTTCTTTCATTGAGTACTTGCAATCTTGTGTAGAATCATGTCTTCATTTTTGGGTTTGCAATCACAATTTTAAAAAATGTTTATGGTTAAAACAGAAATTCAGCCCCTTCGTTTTTGTGATTTTAGAGGGTGGCAGTTTTTTTAAGTCTTATATAAGTTAATTATCTTCATATATTTTAATTCAAAAGAGAGCGACATGGATACTTTTTAATAAATTAAGTCTATGTTGACTTTTGTTGCCTACAGTGTGAAGTTGTGAATTTTGCATGACTCCTGGGTGCTAAGGGTTAATTTTAATTATAGTACTATTATTTACAATGAATTACCTTCTGAATTCAAGTAAAGGCCGTGGTGTGGCGGGGATACCATTGTCTGGCCACGTCAAGTAGTGGAACTGGGTGACCGTTCTTGTCTCAGTTGTCTGAAAAAAAAAGATATTTATTAATATTGTTGATCTAAAAAATAAAATTAGAATAAAACAAAGTATAAATTTTTTCAAACAAACTTTACATCAGTTTATATCCAAATAGGTGGGCTTATACCCCGAGTGAATATTTTAATAGCCAATTAAAAATTTTCACTATAAACTCTGAAACATACATGAATGGAATCCGATGACATAATGATTTCAAGAAAATGGTAGAAAAGCAGGAATAATCAGCAGACAACGTTCCCCAGACTACTGCTTTAGGCCCGCTCACATCAACGCGACAAATGGCCGCGACAGGCGATAAGCGATACGACACAACACTGAAAGTGAGAAATATTGAAGCGATATATCGTCGTGCGACAAAACGACAAGCGACACAACTTTTTCGAAGTTGAAAAGTTTGAAAACTGAAAACAGTGAGTTATTGCTTTTAAACATTTAAATAGAATATGACTAACTAGTTGTTAAAAGCCCTCAGTCCTAGTAGTATATATATGTTAATTAAATCAAAAACATTTGTGGGAATCGTGATTAAAATGAGGCCTAGGCCAGGATCACACACCGGAGAGCACCTGGCCCTCGGGCCTTGAAGCCCGTGGGGACATACAGCTATGGGATAGGCTAGGCCCGCTTAAACAATTGTGACAGTAGTGTCGAACAGGATTACAAAAATAGGGCAAAACAATCAATGTTGAGAACTAAATTTAATTTTAAATGTATTTTGAAGCCCAAAATAGGCCTAGACCTATTTCAGCCTATGAAAAAACCAAGATAGACCTAGGCTAAAAATCCATCGTCATCGCGCACACTGTAGAGCAATGTGAGCACTCTTGCCGTGTCGCATCATTGTCGCGTGTCGTCATCGACTGTCGCGTCACTTTGTCGCGTTGATGTGAGCGGGCCTTTAGAGAAAATTTTGTCCAGAGTTTCAACCGACGGACTTTAGTTTACCAGGCGGTTGGTTGGGAAGATAGGAAGAAATTTGAAACAAAAAACTAACCAGTAAATTCTTGAGATAGAAGCTGCGAACAAGGTAATCTTCACACCATACATGCTCCGAGACTAAGTGGACTTCGTAGTTGTTATAAGCCTTGTTTTCCTCCTCTGGCCAATACTTCTCACATTGGACGATATCGTTCTCTGCAGGTCGTGTTAGGTTTACAATCACTACTACACCTTGTTCCCAAATCATCTGAAAGAAAATGTCATGATCTTTAACATTTGTAAGAGGTAGTTACCCTTTGAAAAAAATAACACCCTCTGACTTGGTAGATCTATCATGCTAAATTACTAGGGAGATCTACCTAGCAACACAGAGAACTACCTAGTAAAGTAGTAAAGTAGTACATAATTACCCTGTTTGTTGATTTCCTTAGTAGGAAATTTGGTCGTTGTTCTGATTCAACTAAATGTTATCTATTTAAGTGTTACTGTGTCAGCATGTATT
>JAOTQE010134707.1:0-11945 GCA_025631205.1 Nesometra sesokonis
GGTTCAGAGATGAGGGGAGCAATTTGTTTAACAACACTCGGCGCGATGTCGTCGGGTCCAGCGCTTTTACCGTTTTTTTAATCTCGATGTAATATCAATGATTTCTTTTTTAGATGTGGGTGAGAAAAATATAGAGTTTGCTATTGAAGTTTTAAGAAATTTAGAGAAACTACTTGGGCTGGATTGGATTTTTGAAGCAAGATTGCGCCCGATTTCTGCAAAGTATTTATTAAAGCGAGTAGCAATTTCCAGAGAATCAGTGACTTTGGTATTATTTTCGGTCAAAAAAATGGGTGTTTTCTTGGGATTGTTTCTACCGAGTAAGTTATTAATCGTTTGCCAAGTGTTTTTAATGTTGTTTTTATAATTATTATTTTTTTTTAATAAAAATGCTGTTTGCATGACGTTCGAATTAGGCTAGTAAGTTTGTTTCTGTGCGTAACGTAATTGACTTTGTTGAATGCATTGGGTGACTTTAGATACTTTTTATATAGTTTATTTCGAGTATTAATTGATTTTATTATTCCTTTTGCTATCCAGGGTTTATTTAGTTTTCGTTCATTTGTTTTTGTCTTTATTTTGGGTAAATTTTTGTTGTAGTAGAAAGAAAATGTGTTGATGAATATGTTGTATGAATCACTTGCCGAGTTACTCTGGTAGATTTTGTTCCACGTTGTGTTCGTAAGGTCTACTCCTAGAGACGCGATAGTTTTGTTATTTATTTTTCTGAAGTAGCGCGGGTATATTTTAGTGGATAGGTTTGAAGGATGGTTATTTATTATTTGAAATATTGTAAAGCGATCTGTAATGTCATTAAATAGGATTCCTGGTGTCATTTGATGTTCAAGGATGTTGGAGAATATGTTGTCAATAAGTGTTGAGGATTTGGTGGTAATTGTTGTTGGTTTGTCAATTAGAGGATAGAAAGAAGCTGAAAACATTATTTTAAAAGAAAATATCGAACCAGGTTTCACTGAAACCTATGACTGAAAATGTTTGATTTAATGTTAGAAGATAATCAGTTATTGAGTTTATGTTTTAACAAGACTACGGGAATTCATGTGGAGCATACTAAAATTTTGGGATTTGTTGATTGTTTTTTTTATTAAAAGTATCGCTTAAATAATATTCACATTTTTCGTTAACATTAGGCAAATCTTTGTTTTCGAAATCAGCGGTAATGTCATTTATTTCAAAGGGATTGATTTGCATGGTTTGAGGTTGGGAAAAATTTATGCCGTGATCGAAATTTAATTGGTTTAGGCCTATTGCATGCTTATATTCTTTGTCATCCGCAATATGATTAAATGGAAATATTTCAACAAGACAATTAGAACAGTAGAAATATTTAGTGTCGATATGATTTTTAAGGAAGCAGTCGATGACCTGATTGTTGCAGATAGAGCAGTGGATGTGTGTGTTTCCCTTTTTACATTTATCACAGGATATGCACAACATAGAACAGATATACAGGAATAATTAATAATTCAAATAAGGTAAGTTAGGTTAGATTTAAAAGAAAATGAAGAATCGCAATTGTTTGTAGACTAGTTGCTTAGGTAAGTTATGGATGAAAATAAACGGTATCTTTAAATGTATAACTTTTTAAATTTTTTTTTAAATGGGCCTAACATTTCTCATTTCACTAATTGAGGTACAAATTGTTAATTTATTTAGCTATATGGTTTGACATATGATGGAATTATAGCGTATATGAGGGAGATCACTGGCTTAACACACAAGACAAAAACAATGTTAGAATATTTTATAATATATATAGAGTATGTAGAGAAATGGTGTAATGTACAATTAAACCGCTTGTATCACATTCGTCATAAATTGATGCAAATTTACATAAAATAAAATAAAAGTGCGTCTTAAACTATCAAAATGTTTTTGGATAGTAATATTGATAACAATAATATTAACTAATACAATTACAAATAAATGGTGATGATAAATATTTACAAATATTAAAGGTCTTAAGGGGTGTTTTTGTTATCATCGTCATCATAATATACCGTATTTAGTGTTTACAAGTGTGTATTAAGATGGCAGAAGTACATTCATAATGAATAATAAAAGAAAGAAAAGTGACAGTAAAATGTTTTTACATTAATTACAATTTGGTGTAAAGGGTTCTTTTTATCGTCATTGCTATTAGCAGAGAATTTCGGAATAAATAATTAAATTACCGAGAAACTATGTGCAAACATGTCCATAACAACTTCTTGTTTTAAGAATGATAAGGAATTAATTGTCAAATCACCACCTATCATGTCCATGACAATATCTACATTGGCATGATGACGATAAAAAGATATGAAAGAAAATGAAGGTGGCCTTATGCAGGGCCTAGAAGCAATGACGATAACTTAACAAAATCAGTAGTGATAACTTTAAAATAATCACTGGTATAATTTCAAAATAAGTGGTAAATGTGAATATTTACAACTTTTAGATGTCTAAAAAATTTCACCTTCGACATTTAAGTCATCGCCTTCATAGTACTTTTGATGTATATACAATAGTCTGGACAAAGAAAAAATCATGATAAGTGAAAATATTAAATAATAATAAAAATGCTTAATATTAATATTGAGTTGGTGTCAATGCTCTATATCGACATTGTAATTGCCAAATAATTCGGAGTGGTGGGGAGGGGGAGTAGGGTAGAGAGAAAAAGAACTGAAATAGATTATCAAGTAGTAAACTTGAAGGAAAAAAATAAGAATGTTAGTTATTATTGTGATTGTCTCTATTTGTTTTCTCTGTTTGCATGTGACCCTGTAGGCATTGATTTGTGCGTTTAGTACCAGGAAGGATAATACATCTATTGTTATACGTTCATGTTTGCACTGGCTGTTTCATTGGTTGCCTGACGTCCTTAGAATCCTTAGTAGAATATCAATTGCGTCCTCTACACCTACTTGGTGGGAGTTGCCAACTCCGCGTTTTTTGACTTAGTCGATTTTTGCCTCTGTTTCTGGTTCTTTTTAACTTTGGTTTAGCGTCTGTCTGTTGCTTAATGGGTGCTATCATTGTGGTGATTTGGAACCCGGTTTATTGCCTAAGATTGTACCTATGTTTCGCTATTATTAGGACTAACAACTTACGGTGCAAGTCTACAGACTCACATAAACCTAATCTCGTAAATCTATCAGTGCTATTATATGTCAGCAGCAGTAAGGATATAACAGCAGTGAATTAATTGTAAGGTCTACGAATCCGAACAGTTTTAATAGTAATGTCGTGTTGTTTCTATGGTACACAACCTCTCAAAAGTATTACTGTCCAGTCCCCTGTTGTCATGATAAATCTTGACACAAATGGACAGCTTACCTCCGCTAAGGTCTACCTGGCCAGGATAGAATGTCAATCTTTTTGCAGTTAATAACAGTGACCAACAATTGTTTGTTTTTAATATGAATGTTATCATGCAATTTATAGTATTAGTGTGCCTTTCTTGGGGTTAAATTGTTTAATTTCTATTAGTATAAATAGATACCTTACTGAAAATCAGATGATTATCGTAATTAATCAATTAATATAGTAGATAGCAAAAATGCTTTATCACATGATCTATATATACTATTACCTGTACTTGACTTAATTTGTTAATGTTCTAGTTACAATAGCAGGGGCGCAACTAAGGGGTGGGTGCGTTATGGGGTTGCAGCTCCCTTTTCGTCTATTAAAATACTAGATAGAGATGCAAGGCTGCGTCGGAATAACTATAGACATTGTATAATTTGAACACGTATACTTAATTAATAATGAATGCGAGTTATATTCTGTTAATTTCTGGCAATGAAGCAGCAGGTAAGAGAATTTGCATCCGCATTCAGAGTATATTTTTATATGTTTGAAAATATTGAATTTACCAAAAGAAAAGAAAACATTGATATTACGGAGTCTAAACCTTTAATGTAAAAATATATTTAATTGCATTAAAATAGGTACTGGTAAATTATATACGTTTAAAATATTCCAGATACCGTACTCGCGCGAAGCGCACCGTTTGAATAAGTATCATCTCGTGATTTAGAAAATATATACAGACCCCATTTATATAAACACTCCTCTCAATTTCAACAATCATACCTGGCTGAACTTCGAGTCTGATAAAATTCAGAATGTATGTTTTTGACAATTGTGTTTAATTTGCGAGATAAAAATTTAATTAAAGAGTACAACAATAGGACAAAACAAAGCAAGATGGTCTGACAACATAAAAGGTGTTGAAAATATTTTTGTCGAAATATTTACAATTCGCCACATCCCCAAATGTCTACTTTTTTCATAAAATTTTAGATGAAGAAATTGAAAAATTAATGTCCTTTTTGCCTATAACTTGATAAAAAAATAATCAGAGGTTATTCAAACCATGTTGAAGCAGCAAAATACAAAATTGACAGTTAAAATTACATTAACATCATTAAAATTACTTAATAAATATAAAAATTACTTAATAAATATAAACAGTATGCAACTTATATCACATTAATACTACAAGAATAGGACAAAACAAAGCAAGATGATCTGACAACATAAAAGGTGTTGAAAATATTTTTGTCGAAATATTTACATTTCGCCACATCCCCAAATGTCTACTTTTTTCATAAAATTTTAGATGAAGAAATTGAAAAATTAATGTCCTTTTTGCCTATAACTTGATAAAAAAATAATCAGAGGTTATTCAAACCATGTTGAAGCAGCAAAATACAAAATTGACAGTTAAAATTACATTAACATCATTAAAATTACTTAATAAATATAAAAATTACTTAATAAATATAAACAGTATGCAACTTATATCACATTAATACTATAAATTAAATAACAGGATCTAGTAAATAAAGTAGTATTAGTACAAAGACTGTAATAAAATGTTCTGGTTGTTACATAAACTCATAAAGAAAAAATTACATTCATAAAACCATAGACATTTTATTTAAAACAGGAAGCTCTAAAAGTGATTAAAATTATATTTCAATAAAACACATACAATAACATTACGGAAAAATAAGATAAAACTAAGAAAGATGTGTATGTAATTGTTATGTAAAAATATGCCTATGTAAAAATCTATAGTAAGTATTCCAATTATATATAAAATATAGGTTAAAAGTTATATAAAATTAGATAAGATTATCACATTAAATGTATAAAATGTTTTTCAACAGCATTGACGATTTTTACTTTCATATTGCTTTGTGTAGCTTGACTTAAATTTAAATAATCCTCAGATTCTTTTACATTACGTGGTAATTCATTTGAATGAAGATTTTATTATTTTTAGATTTACTTTAGGAGAGACATTTAGCAATTCAGAGTTCCTTATATTGTGACCATGTCTGTCAAAAATTTCAAGCTCATTGCGTAATCTTGCGGGTGCAGTGCCGTGAAAACATTTGAACATCAAATATGCTATTGCAAAATCTTTTCTGTTTTCGAATACTTTCCAACCTAATTTTGTCATAATTTGTTGTCCGCGTGTTTTTAAGTATAATCACAATTATTTGTTACTATTCGTGCTGCTCTTTTTCCATTCTATGAATCGCGATTTTGTTTTTAGTGCCAGTATTTCCCCCAGACTGTAATTTCATAGTCCTTGCACGGTTGTATAGTAGTTAAATACAATTTTCCAACAGTTTTTCGTTTAAAATATGAGCTAATTTAGAAAGTGTGTTTAATTTGGCACTAACTGATTTTGTTACATAATATATGTGATGTTTCCATGTAAAATTGTCATCGATTTCTAATTCAAGGTATCTAATATTGTGTACTTTTTCAATGCACTGGTCCTCAAGGCGAATATTAAGCATATATGGTGGATTGACGTTTTATTTTTTAATAACATGCTATTAGTTTTTTCGATATTTATTTTTAGCTTATTATCTTTATACCATTTTGAACTTTATCCATTGTCCATTAATCATTTTCAGGAAACAATTTTAATTCAAAAACTATCAGTAGGACTACGTATTATTGATTGGGACTCCAAAATTCATAAGATCCCATTTAATTACTGTATAAGCCAGACCTCACAGGGCATCGGTCCCTCGGTTTCGCCTGAACTCTTACCTAGTGGGTGGTGGCGATACCAGCCTACCGTCTCCTCACCTCGCAATTTGACCCCCTCCTTTAAAAAATGCTGCCGGTGCCCATGTGATAGTTGACAAAATTTGTTATCATGGTGTCAGAAATAACTGACAGAACAGCGATCCGATGCGGGATCTGGATCTGGGAACTATTTAAATAAACACCCCAGACCCATAATCCCAATAGCAATAAATGTATCGAAATTGTTCAAGGTTAACTAATATATGAAACTTTTCTGAATATCCGGTGTATGGTGTGGACATTCTTGGCCATCTTGAGGGAAGGCAGGTTCCTTGGTTTACAGATACTCTTAATCACTGCCGGTTAATATAAATAATTGTGTGGGTTTTTTGTTGTCATGGTAGCATGTCAGGCCCAGGCTCGAATTCCACGGAAACCGTTTTTTATTTTCAATCTGTAAATGGTTTGTTGCATGAATATAGTATATTATCATTTTAACAGATATACTCGGCATTATGTTTTTCTTAACTTAATGAAGTATAAAACCATTTCACAAACAAGACATTTTCAGATGCTCATACATATCAAGCTTTCCTGGGAAGGTCAGCAGAGACACATTACTAATGAAAAATTGTGTTAATTGTACAAGTCTATACAAAAGAAAATTTGGACGTGCGCCAATAATAAACAATTAAAAAGATTATAAATCTCATAAAATCCCTGGGAGAAAAACTGACCTAATACGTATATCATAATGGAATATAAGTATCATTACTAATTTTTGATTCAAACAAACTAATTTTCTAAATAAAAAAAAATCAGACCTACTTTGGTGATTATCTCAGTTTAATTTCACCTACGATGCGAGTTATTTTGTTGTGAGACATCAATATGTAACACGGTGAACATTGGAGTCATACAATTTTCGAGGACATTTGAAATAACCTTGACATTTGACCTATTTTTAATCGGTTTTATCAATCGGGTTTGAAGGAACTGAAACAGCGGATAATTAGGACACTGGTAGAGGTATGCACTCTTGGAGTGCCCTCTAGTTATATTTTATTTTATTTACAATTACTTATTATTAAATTTTTATTTGATGTTAATACAGGTATTATCATATCTATCGTGGAGGAGACTTCCTATTTTACGAGCATACCAAATTGCCTATTAAGGTAAATACGGTAATTATTATTATTAGAAAGGTTTAGTTGAGGCAAAATATTGAAAAATAATAATAATGAAGATAATAATAATACTAATAATAATAATGATAATAATAAAAGTAATAATAATAATGGTAATAATAATAATAATAATAACAATAATATTAATAATATAATATAAATATAAATAGCAATAATAATAATAATAAATAATAATGATATATTAAATGGAGATTATAACATCAGTAGCTATTAACAACAGTCAGTAATAAAATAACAATAGTAGTAGGTCAAATAACATAATCGGCAAAAAATAACAGAAATAACTATCACAGTACCACCACTCCTCTACTAAGGCCTAGGCCCACACTATCGGTCCGCAAGTCCAATTACATAAATAAATAATAAGATAATAAAGCTGTGGCCGTGTTTAGATCAGCATTAGGAACATTTAGCAGTCTACGGAATCCAAGGTAGGACTAGTAAATCTAAGAGTTAGAAACAAAAAGTACTTAGCTGATAATGAGTGTTGATGTGGACCAGTAAATTTATAGATGTTGAAGGTCATGGTCAGATCTCACGACGACTTCTTTTTGTTTTTCTTGAGTAGACAGGTGATCCTTCCATCTATGCTCCAAGCTGTTTCCACTGCCTCATTTTGCGATGCTCGGTGTAATATTTGAAGTCGTTTAGATGTTAAATTTTCTGTTATAGCGTATCCTGAATTTTTTAATAGTCTTTTGTTTCGAAAGATTTCCGAACGAGTACGATAGGATATAAATTTTATGATGATGGGTCTTGGTTTGGTATTGGATTAATATGAAGTTACACCAGGAATACCTGGTGTCATCTGTTTTCAAGTACATAGGCCCATAAAACAATTATTAGTGTAAACTGAAAAGGGCGGGAGGTTTTTTTTTACAAACCCACCGATTTAATGATCTAGAGGTGGACCCGATCGTCTATTATTTTAGACCGCTCATATGGGCATCATTGCGAGGGTCAGACCCTCACAAAAACAGCACACACCAACAGCAAATATCAATCCTAAAATTTACCTTGAATTTACCTTGAACCATCAAAACTTAGAGCGTAAGCTCATTTGCCCCACTGATAGCCAACGCTTCTTCTTGTGACTTATAAGGGCAGAATTTTAAGTAGTGGCCACACCAGACTTTCTCTAAACCTGCCTTGAATGAGTTAACTGACTCCTTATAAACCATCTCCTCAGATAATGAGTTCCAGTCATCAATAACACGAACAGCAAATTAATTTTTTCTTGTATTTAATTTATATTTTGGTTTATATTTTTAATTGATGTCCTCTAATTGATGCATAATGTGATCGTGTAAATAATATGGGTCTATTGAATCAACACAATGAAATATTTTAAATGTTTGGATTAAATCTGCACGTTTTTTTCTGAATATCAAAGTTGGTAGATTTAAAGCCTTGAGTCTCTCAACATATTCTTTATCTTAAAGATCATTGATTAAACGAGTAGAACGTTGTTGTACTTTAAAAGCCTTGTTTTTGTGCACATCATCATGAAATTGCCTGAGACAATCCTTCATGTTAATTTACTTTTAAGAAAATCAAAAGCATTTCAAGTGAATATGGTGAATATGACAAAAAAAAACATGATTGTTCAAAATTTGTAAAATGAATAATTTTTTTTTTTTTAAATCAGGATTTCCTCAAAAGTGTTAACCTGTTAATATTTTTTATGGGGCATGCCTGAGGAGGGATGGGTGACCCGAGCCTGGATAGACATCCATCCTCACCAGTAGGCCTATCTTAGGCCTAGTTAGATTTTTTAGGTCCCATCCCAGCTAGCGAGGCAAGCCATAGACCAAACTTTAAAAGGCCTCGCTTGGACTCCAGGGTAGGGTAGGCCAGGTCTATAAATAAAGCCAGAAGATAGGGTAGAATTATACAATTTACAAATATTCGGTAAAGGTTTAAGAGCATAGCACATATTTATGGTAGTGGTGCAATTTACATTGTAACTAACCTTTTAAAGTCTTTCTTTCCGCCGGATAATCTCATGCAATTTCGGGCATGTCCTCTCACCATGCGAGTCGCCATTTTTATAGTACGCCCCCTACAGAATGATAGGGAGTTATAACTTTGTCTCCTCCTTAGCTGTCAAAATAATTATTACAAGATATAATAATTGTACAGTATGTGTAGACCCTAACTAGGTTGTTTAGGGTTTTTTTGTCTTCGATCATCAAGGTGCTACTATATTTTAAAAATTTTACGTTATAATAGAGTCTATTAATGTTTTTTTTTTAATATAAGATGTACAGCTGTTACCTGAAAATGGGAAAATAAATGTAATGATTTGAATATTCAAAATAATGAAAATAACTTGTTTATTTGACGAAATTATTATGATCATTCCACTCAAAACCAGAATATTAAAACAATATTTACCCCTAATTTTGCAAAATTATAATGCAAAAAATGAGGAAAATTCATTAAAAGGCTAGTGGTCTCATTATTGCTGATTGACCGTAATTTCAATTCTCATTTATTAGCTTTTATGTTACTTTAATCATGGAGAAAAGAAAGGAACTAATTTGCCCACATGCCTGGTAAATGTACTGTAAATAAAATAATTTGTAATTTCTCTTTAATTTCTCTTTGAACTTTTGGTTCAATCATGCCATGATTTATAGCGATCTGAGCAAGTCTGATTTTCGTAGCTGATATTAATAATAGTAAGGTTTCGCAAACTTACGAAATACGAAAACGAAAACGGATACGTCACACTCCAATTTTTGAAAGTTCTTAAATGTGTTCAAAAATATTTCAAATTTTCTACCTATGAATTGCTGATGATCGTCGTAAAATACTTACCAACTGTGACAAATATTTAAGGTGTTCTATTCAAATGCTACATGAATTTATGACGTATCCGTTTTCGTATTCGTATTTCGTAAATCTGCGAAACCTCACTATTAAAATGCATAAAATAATGTAAAAAAAGAAAAAAATATGGTACATGTCTATAGTGTAGTAAGCCCCTATACGAGAGTATACGTATATCAGAGCCGTAGCCACGACATTTGAAGTGGTCTTGCGAAAAGCGAGCCGAGTGGGTTCCCCCTCCCCTGGTTGGGGTCCAAAAGCAAAATTTGCTATTTTTAAATTTTTCAGACTAATTTTAGTGATTTTAAAAAGAGTAGCTACAGTACCGTCCATACAAAATCGCATTGGATAGATTGTGATGAATTACAAAAATGTAGCCTAATGCAAAAAATATAGGGATACTAAAATTATTCAGTTTTGAATTAAGGGAAAGGATCCCACTGCGATAGAAGATTGTTTTTGTAATAAAAAGTACTTGTATACAGAACACCTTGGTGTATAACTTTCAGAAAAATAGATCGTTATACTTTTAATTTGTTTTTTTTTTGTAAATCCGCCAAAAAAATTGGTCAGGTTAAAACCTGACCAAGGGTCTATAAAACGGAAATAATCTGCAAGAATTGATCCTCAAACACGCCATTTCCGAACATGTAAAGCTCAAAGTTTCTAGGAGAGCATGCCATATTATTTATATATTTATTTCATTTAGTCCTATGCCAATTTTGATGAATTAAATTAGATGCAACATCTTGTATCTCAGAATAATATGACATAATACAGCACCTCCTTAACTATTAACTACATACAACACCGTAAATTAAATATTGTGTGGGATTAAATTCAAAATGAAAGCTAATTTTGATACTGGTGATGATTCTGCTATTCTCTTTACCTCACAAAGATTAATATTCATGACAGTAGTCAGTAACAGCCAATCAACGATCGATATTTTATTAAACAAGTTAGCAGAAACACTCCATTCATGACTTAGCGTCCCTGCTGAGATGTCAATACAAATTCCAAAATCATGTTGGTAAGTACATTAGTTATCCAAATTATAAAATAAGTCATAAATTATACAAAGATAATCGGTTACAAGTGTGTTATTTATGAGTTTACTTGTAAATTAGGTAACATAAGCACGGCCTAGCGATAGCTTGCTTGTTTGTACCGTTTATACCGGTAATCTACCGCCATACCTGTTGATTTTTTGCCGTGTCGCTTCCAACTTAAACTATCCGCTTGAATGCAGTCAGCAATAACAATAAACATTGGGTAGGCCTAGGCCTTGATGTCAAAATGGTATTTGCCCATTTTGAGTTAGTTTTAATAGAGGTGGTTTTTAGTAGGTGTTTGGAGATTATTGGTACAATTTATTTTGTGTAGATTAATGTTCACACTCACTTCAGTACAGCAGAACAGCAGTAATTTATTTAAAGCCATATTGGTGCCTCATGGGAATTATTTAAGTCTAGCCCTAGGCCTATCCACTTTTTTTTAGTTAATATTATAAAAACAAAACATTTTTTACAAAAATGCGATGCAACCAAACTTGGGGTCCTCCTAAATACCACACGGTGCCAGATTATACCACAAGCGGTCAGTAAATTGCATTATTAAAAAATAATATATTTGAGGTGTTGTATTTTTTAAAACTCAAAATTGCAGCGGCTGATAATTAACGCAACCCAAACGGTTGACACAGTAATGTTTATGGTGACGCACTGAGAAGACTAATTTTGAGTTTTGATGGCAACTAAGGATCAACAGCTTTTAACCAAAATTGTCAAGCAAGCATCCAGAATCATTAGTGCTGAGCAAGCTCACCCTGAT
>JAOTQE010134718.1:0-11945 GCA_025631205.1 Nesometra sesokonis
ACTAATTTCTATTCTCCAGTTCTTAACTTTGATGCTACTTTGATATGATCAAGTTAATTTCAAAATCAATGTTGATGCTTTTTTGGTCATTTTCAGGTGACAATATATCTTTAATTTGCTCTTTCAAACATTTTGATGCAAAATCTACTACATTTAAAAAAAAACCTTATTGTAGAACGTTAAATCCATGCGATGTGGACTATCAGTGCTAGAGTAACTAAATGAAAATGCATTTACACCCAAAAACACATTGGATTGCATGAACCTGGTGAGCAGTCTCTCTTGTGTACAGTATGTCTGTTTTGGGTTGATCAACCTGTTTAGCACCTATTTGGTACATCTTGTCTACTACCTGTATATCTGTATCTTGTTTGAAAATTGCACATGGCAGATATTCAAATACTGTAATATAAAACAAATAAATTCATGTCTAGTCTGAATATAAGGTGCAAAAAATATTTTGAAGAACATAGACAAACCTCGATAGACTGCTTGTGTTCATGGCTGAGACGATTCTGAAGTAGATCGATCAACTGGCCTGAACTGGCTTCTGCTTTAGCTGTGGAAAAATACAAATATATAAAGTTACATAAAATATATAATTACAAATTTGCAGTGCTAGTTTTATGCTTGTGACTAGATCAATTATCATTTTATTGCTTTACACACATACTGTAGATATAGCACACATTGTACATATAGCACACATTGGCTGACAATTCTCTTTCTCAAATGATTGCCAGTTTTCAATCAATGTGTGTTACCAACCATGACTTGTTTGTAGCCAAGAAAGACGTCAGTCTTTAACCAAATTTCTAGAAGAGGCTCTTGACAGCACAATCAATATACTATACAACAGATATTAAACATCATAATAAGAGTTACCCTTTGAAAAAATAACAACCTCAAACAAGGTGGGTCTACCATATTAAATTACTAGGAAGATCTACCTAAACTCACAGAGAACTACCTAGTAACTAGGTAGTGTATTTGTTGATGTTATTAATACCAGATCAAGGATTGCGAGTTTGTTGTATGCATACACCAATTTGATATTAATAGAAAATATTTTGCAGGTTTGAGGGGAGAGGGATTAAGCATGTTACGCTCCGTAAATCTTGCCCTGCCTTACCAATTACTTGATATATCCCCACAACATATCTACTGTATTATAGTATTCATTCAATCTATTTTGTCTTGTTGAGTCTATATTCACAACATAGACAAACAGTTGTTTGTAAGCATAGCATAATGACAAAGCTAACGCTGTAAAGTCTGTTTGCATTGTCTACGTAACAATTGTCTTCATTATCTCTATAATATCCCATTATAACCAAGATTAATAAACCTCTCAAGGGAGCCTACCAATGATATGGTCAACAATACCCTACAATAGGAAAATACAGCCATTAATAAACCCTTAGACTAATTGGAACTAACACCATGACAATCAATTACTTATTGAGCTTGAGGTATCAATAACATCAACAAATATACTACCTAGTTACTAGGTAGTTCTCTGTGATTCTAGGTGGATATTTCTAGTAATTTAACATGATAGACCCACCTTGTTTGAGGGTGTTACTTTTTTCAAAGAGTAGAGTAAATTTACCATTTTCAAATTTCAGCCTATTTTGGAAAACTAGCATTTGTGACTTATGTCTCATTTGGATTGGCTCTGCCACATACAGTATACCCATCATGAAATTGGCAAGTTACTTGCTGTTGGAAAAGTTACTTGCTGTTGGAAAAACAAGATCTGCTGTTTCACTGAGGCAGCGCTTTCATTCACGTGATTACTGTATTCTTTCAGGATAATTTATTTGAAGTGCTTAAATGGCCAACACATCTGTAGGCCTAGCAATAAAAACTACCTGTTTTATTATTTTATACCTATAACACACATGCTACATGTTAAAAAAACTCTCTGTCATAGAATGATAAGAATTACATACAGACAGACATTTCCTGCAAATACTCCATATGGTGCTGCTGCCAGCTAACTAACCTAAACTTAACCTTTCTATCAGAGTACACACAACAGCCTGACAGTACTCAATGTAATCAACAGAATACTACAGATCATCTCTCTAAAAACCGAATATTTTGGACTGTTCATTTCTTTTGGTTTTTCAATGTAGGTCGGTTTAGAGAGAGTTAATTTAACTACGATTTTCTGGATAGTTTCTCACTATGTTACAAAGCACTTCCTTTAGATTAATTTGTTTGTTTTGTTTATTGATTTGTGTTTTAAGCTATAATTGAAAAATTATCAATCATCAAAAATTAATATATATTTTGGTAACTGGACTATTTCTTTTTTATTTCAACAATGAAAAAATTCTTATAGTAGGAACCACTGATGTACTGGAATTTAGTTTATTTTTTATTGAAAATGTGTTATCATCATCATCATAATCTTCAGAATATTCCAGCCAACAAGTTAAGCCCTCTTTTATCCTTTCTCTATCCAGTGTTGTTTTTTTTCCCACATCATAGTTTTCAACTTTGGTGATACCACCTCTCAATCATCTTTTTTGTCATTTTTATTAAAAAATAACTAAGCTGATGCCAGTTTCAATGAGTCTAATTTATAAAGTCCGGCGCACAGTTGAGAAATGTTGCTCAGCAAATTTTCGTGCGAGACAGTTTTCGTACAGTATGCATGAAATTTTTAGCAAGGAAAGTGCCACACAAGGCAATTCACTCGTAGTGTGTCAAATTTTTAGTGAGTGAAGTAACTCACAGAGCATTGTGCTGAGAAAATTTATCAAGTGTGTGCTGGGCCTAAGCCATGATGTCATTCAGTCTGGATGAATGATTGGGCAGCATTACCCAAAACTTTAGGCAAGTATTACGCCACAGGCCTCGCAGAATTTTGAAATATTTGGTTGCCATCGGATAACCAAGGTTTAAAAAGTTGGTTGCCCTCACAATTTTTTTTAAGTTGCTCTCCGATTTATACAAAAATTTTGTAACTGAGTTTTGTAATTTTGCTAGCCAGCTGTTTTATCCTTTTGGGGCTTTGGTGACTTGAGGATTGCTTAACATAAGCCAAGATCTGGTTGCCCGCCGTCACACCACCTAATAAATTTTAAAACAACTTTGGTTGCCATACTTTATAGAATGATGAGTCTCCCCGAAAACAGGGCAATGCCCCGACAGGGAGAGCAAAATCCCTGGCCAAGAGGGCAATAGCCGTGATTCAGACTGGATTTTTTGCCTGTCGACACTCTCAAAGGCAATTTTCCCCCTAACGAAACCAGAAATTTCTGAGCGATGGGGATAGAAAAGGCCCCCAATGTAGACCACCCCCCCCCCCCCCCCCAAAATAGGACCGGAACTGCTTTCACCCTGCCTAAATTCAACCATCTACACATCCTAAGCCTCTAAATAAGGTAAAAATACTCATTTTACAATCCACCCTAAATATTTGCTAAATTTTTGTCTACATTGTATATCCCTGATCTCTATAGAGACACTTTATAATAATTTTAACTAGTAAAATATCACCATGGTTACAGTACAATGCTCAATGCATTCATTACAGGCAATAATAATTGGACAGATCATATTTATCAGATCAATACTACACATAAACCTTTTTTTTAATCTTCACGATAATGCACAATGCACTGTACTATAAACCTATGCTTAAATTTAAACATTTGGCATTGGAAATTTTTAATTATGAAAAGATCTTCAAAAAAAGAATGTAATAAAAGTGGGTAGGTGTTCATA
Source organism: Nesometra sesokonis (assembly GCA_025631205.1). Taxonomy (NCBI): domain Eukaryota; kingdom Metazoa; phylum Echinodermata; class Crinoidea; order Comatulida; family Antedonidae; genus Nesometra; species Nesometra sesokonis. The sequence goes on from JAOTQE010134718.1 coordinate 3,742, forward strand.
GTGATAAGATAAGATAATTTATTGATCAAAAAGCTGGAAATTCAGTTTCCATGGCATATTACACATAAAATAAAATGACGTAATATAAAATGGTTATATTACATGCCTACATATAAAATTCAATAAAATTATATTATTACTATTACTATCATTATCATATAAAACACATACAAATCCATATTATACTGGCGCTCCTCAAGGATGCATGTTGTCCCCGCTCCTGTTTACGTTGTATGCAAGTAGCAAGTACAGTAGTTGCAGAAGTTCTTCTCCCAATGTTTAGTATAATTAAGTATGCTGATTCAGGACTGAACTAGAGTATTCAGTATACATGTGTGACATGTACTGTAAAGAGCATGGATATTATTAACTATTAGCCTATAACAAAAATATTCTATTTTGGCTTTGTCATGCAGGGGTGTAATTATGCTTGGCAGAGGTGGGTTGCAGCACCCAGTCTTAGAACTTTCCACCCATCCTAAAGCTTATTTCATGGCCTTCCATCCACCCTAAATTTTACTCACTACCCACATGACTTTAAGGATTCAAACTGATCAAAAAGCAGAGTTTTATCATTTTTTCACCCACTTTCAAAGGTTTTGATATGAATGGAAAGCAAGGCCCCATGCCCAAAAAGTAGAAAAGAGAGGAACAATGTAAAAAATACAGTATTCTAATGCAGTTACTGTAGAAATCTTTTGTCATTAAATCTACTGCAGTTACTGAAGTAATCCAGTGCCATTATATTTTCCTTACTTATTGCATTGACACACAAAGTCATATATCAACATGCCCCCTTTAAGGCGGGTCTACTATGTTGAATTACTAGGATCTACCTAAAACCACAGAGAACTACCTAGTAACTAGGTAGTATATTTGTTGATGTTACTGATACCTTAAGCTCCATAAGTAATTGATTGTCATGGTGTCAGTTCTGTTTCTAATCAGTCTAAAGGTCTATTAATTGCTGCATTTCCCAATTGTAGGTTATTGTTGACCATATCCTCGGTAGTCTCCCTTGAGAGGTTGAGAGATTTTGGGTCTTGGCTGTAGCTTGGTGGTTCTGTTTGCCTTCCAATCTCAAGGTCCTGTGTTCAAACCTGGCTAAACGCTAGGTTGGTTCCCATGACTTAACAACGCCACTCCCCAAGCCTCATAATGAGACTTGGTTTAGAAAGCATGGAATAGACCTCATCCTGTAAGTGGCAAGTAAAACTTGCTGTTGGATGTGACACAAAATAAAAAAATAAATAAATAAAAGATAGTTATTACAGTGTTAAGCCTGTTAACTACCTGTATCTACCTTGCCACCACCATTTTCTACCATGTCAACGGACTTATATTTTTCAAAGGGTATTGAGTATAATTGGAAGGTACAGTAACAACAACAAATTGAACAACGGTAGTTACACCTACACATAAAAAAAGTATATTCCACCATGCAATGAGATAACCTAAACAATTATAACTTAAAATAATTTGAACAGAAAGGGTGCCATTCTAAAAAAATTGTCTTAATATCTATTAATTATTATGCAACATAAAAATATTCAATAATATTAATGGTTGTACAGTGCATAATGGTGTACAGTGCATAATACATAACAATGTACAATCAAAATAATTTCTTAATAGCTGACTGGTTCCATATTGATTTGGTGCAAGTATTGATTTAAATCAGTGTACACAGCGAAAGGTTGTAACAATAGCTTGTGTAACAATAACACTAGCGGCCTACTATTTCATGTGTAATCATAACTATTTTAGTGTAAGTTACTGTCTACACACTGTTTTAAGTACAAGAATGCCCTTTAAAAAAATAACACCCTCAAACAAGGTGGGTCTACCATGTTAAACTACTAGAAAGATCTACATAGAGCCACAGAGAACTACCTAGTAACTAGGTAGTATATTTGTTGATGTTATTGATACCTTATGCTCAATAATTTACTGATTGTCATGGTGTCAGTTCTAATCAGTATAAAGGTCTATTACTGGCTTTATTTTCCTATTGTAGGACATTGTTGACCACCCTCGGTACGCTCCCTTGGGAGGTCAATTGAGAGATTTATGGGTCTTGGATATAATGGGATGTTATAGGTAGGTAGCAAGGCTGGTGTATGGTAGTTTTTAAAGGGTTAACCTTGTTAACCAACATTATCTACCATGTTAACATGCAAAACTTGTACCACAATATGCATTGGTAGCCTTCTACAATATTACATGTACATAACCAATTAATCATATAATAGTATTTACATATTGTATTCAGGGAAAAACAGCAACAATCAAAAACACCAGGGACCTTGTACAAGTGTGACTTATGTGGTACACACTGCCATTCCCTCTTTACCCCCAACCACCGCAGCTCATCGATAAGCTGATGTAAATTCATGGTCAACTGACTGATAGATGCCTACTATGCAGGGTTTGATTTAGCACCAGTCAACTTGCTAATGACACAAGACGAATATCAATGCCACTGGTTTCTTTCCACCAGTAAAAATTTCAAGAAAAGTTTGCATGAAATTAATACTGTAGGTCCCTTTATGTTCGCACGCCCTATAGTAGCCTAATGGAGGGTAGTAATCTACGTGGCAATTGGTGAATAAAATCGTGAAAATTTTCAACTGAAAATGGCTTAGGCCTAGCCTCAGTCTAGGTCTAGGAACCAGAGTCGGCTCGCGATCCGTCGCTATGATAGCCTAATACTGATACCTCGCGATATTTGAGGTAGGTGAATTGGGGGCCTATTAAACATTGTTTATCACGGACAAGCACTCTAGTTTTAAAACTAACATTATGGTTCTCAACTAAAAAAATAGTTTCCGAACAAATAATTGATTTATGTCTAATGTAATAACAGGTAAAAATCGCGAAAATTATTGTGTTTTGAAAACGTTCCATCACAAAAATAACAGTCGCGAAATGTTAAAAATCGTAAATCGCGAACATTTAGGGCTGCGAAAATAAAGGGATCTACAGTATGTGTAGATTTCTATTATTAAACAATGAACAGCCAATGAATTAAGGTAAGTTGTTTAATTCCAGTACACCCTAATGTATCAATAAAAGTCGCAATTCTGGATAACAGCAAAACTCTTATTACCTCTGCCAACGAAGTTTGGTGGGGCTATGTTTTTGCCCGTTTGTGTGTCTGTTTGTGAACAGCCTACAACCTACAGTTTTCATCAGAAATTCTTTGAATAAAGATCTCTAGCTGATTAAATTTTAAAGAGGCAACATAAACGGTCAATGTAATTTTGAAGGAGCAAGGTCAAAGGTTGAGATTTTACAGAGCTGAGAATTATGATGTGGTCAGAGGTACTGTATGCCCGCTTAAAGTGCCCTATAGTTTTAATGTGCAATGTATATACGTACAGTAAATTGGAGTCAGTATGGACAAGAAACTAAGGACCAGCGAAGATGTCTGCAGACTATTTAAAAAATTCAAAGCATTGGTCCTGTGGGCTAGTGTTAAAAGACAAATTATATGTACACACTGATAGGCGTTTCAGTCGCCTAAAGGGGACACACGTTGATTTAATAATAATAATTAAATAAATAATAATAATTTTAAGTGCAAGAAAGGAAGTCAAAAATGAGTTCTACTACTATACATTATATTAACACAATAATTGGTTAAAAATTAAACATTGTTTATGAGCCTTATCGTAGTTCATTTTATAACTTCCTGTACAATGGCGTTCGTAATTACATGAATAATTTAACTTTTTTTTTACTTTGTGAAAATTTCAATGAAAGAATAGGTGAAAAAATGTTTTTTTTTCGTAGAATGTTTTTAGAAATAGGACAACTAAATAACTGTAATCAGAGGTCCCAAGTCTCCTGAAAATGGCAAGAGTCTCCTGATTTTTTTGAGTCATCTCCTGCCCTCCGAAAAAATACATTTTTCTCCCAAAAATTTTAAGTGTCTCCCAAAATATTTAGAGTGGTTCTTGGCCTAGCCTAGGAGCAAAAATCGGTTGTCCCTTCAAAAAATATCAGCTCTGCTCAGTGTTGAATACAATTTATATACATTAATATAGATATTTTTACATATTTTTATGTACTTTTCTATGTTTTGTTTTTTATTGTGACGCGTCTCACATATGCATTCACGCAAATTTGATCGACAAAAAATCTCCTGATTTTTCACTTCTCAAACTTGGGACCTCTATGTAAGAGTTACATGAAGGGTAACAAATATTTCAAAATTTTGAGGCCTGTGCACAGCAGACTATATTTTACACACATTAACCAAATTGAACTTGCATTGGTAATCTTTACAAAATATAAATTTTTACTCTACAGCATACAAAATTGCCAAAAAAATAAAATACTTCTTCAATTTTAATTTCATTGAAAATATTTAGAAGAAATGAAATCGCCCGGCCTACAATCTTGTAAAACTGTACGTTGAAGCACTACTGTACATTAATTATGTCCGTTCCATACAATAGGAGCCTTCAACACAATAGGCAAGCTTGTAAACAAGATGTACACTAGTGTTCCCTATTCGCTTTGATGAGCAGATCTTAAAAGATGAACTCAAGGCTGTTGACAATTTGTCAATAGAAACATAGAATATTATAAATAAGAACCTGTCAATCTACACGTCATTGATCAAGACAAAATATATTACACTTGGTTTCTTATGCAGGTATTGGCGCTTTAAAGCGCATAAATGTTGAACATGTAACATCTGGTCCACAGCGCCTTGAGACTGTATTGTGTACTGTAAGGCGCTATATAAAAATCGAATTATTATTAATTTTATTATTCCAAACAAATTTGGATGTCTGGAAAAATCCAAGGGTGGGTGGAGAAAATGTAAGGGTGGGTGGTAAAATTATTAAAAACAGTATTTAGACCTTTTTAAAGGCTAAGTAGGGCAGGTTGAAATTTTACCAAGTGGAAGGCCTTCAAATAGTCTTTAAGGTTGGAGGAAAATGTTTGGTCGCTGGCCCACCTACACAATTACATTTTTGGGGGCTTAGGCAGGCCTTCAAACAACTCCAACTGTGTTGATTTTCTGTTAAATCATAAGTCACATGCCAACTTTGGTATAGATAGTTATGGGAAAGTTGATTACATTACATTACTATATTATCATATCAAGCTGTTGTTAGGCAGAGAATGTCATTGTTTGCACAGTTTACAGACCTGTGTTGATAGCATCAGACATGGTTTATTGACAATCATCATTATGGTGTTCTGTACAGTGCTGTACATTATTGTATAATACCACATTACTCCCAAAATCAAATGAATCAATGTTTTTAAATTTCCCAATTTTTTTTTGTAAATATTATCTAGAAAACTGTATGTTTATAGATTATGCTGAAAAATGTTAAGTTACACTTAAAGTTATATCAAAGTTTAATTATAAGTAAATATTAAAGTCATGTAATTAAAAATATAGTATTAACAGGTGTTTACTAAAAATTAAAACAAAAAACAAAAACAAATCATGACCAACTCAAATAAATGCTTGGGTAAAAATAGATATTGTTTTCCTAGCCCTAACGATCAGTCATTTTGTTTTTTATTCAATTAATTATCGTCTAAATATAATCAAGACCAAGATTCTAATAAATTGCGTCCCAACTGACCAATTAAATGAAAAGATGTGCAAACATTACCAAGAATATTCCTAAAAAATACAAACCAATTGGACAATTATAACTTGTTGAAATACTGTGTTAAACATAATAAACTGTCTATAAAAAGCAACTGATTGACTCCCTACCACCTCACCAAAACATAATTACTAAGAAACTACCTGCTAAATTTCAAAACAACTGGATTATTAGAACTTGTACAAATAACATACCAAATATAATAGGGAGATTTTGCAATTTCACAAAATATAATATTTTAATTAAATTTGTATCTGTCACAGTTAATCTGTTTTTTACAACGATCAACAATTCATAGGTAGAAAATCTGATATATTTTAACAGATTTAGCAACTTTTGAAAATGGATGTGTGACGTGCAGTATCTTTCGTAAATTTGTGAGACCTCAAAATAAATAGAAACAGACTGAAAAGTGGCCAAAAGATGGACAACAGGCCTCAATTTGTGTTTTTGTTTTGACTAGTCCTCTGGGCAAGTTGACTTTACATTTCACTAGCCCACAAGCAAATCAAATAACCCATGCCTGTGGCAATAAAATATATAATAAAAACTTTTCATCTGGACCTACATGTTTTATTGTGGCAACGTTTCACGTTTTACCTAAGACGTTTCTTCAGGTCGACTGATGTAATCAACTTAATCTAAAATTTGTAAAAGTGACTGCTTGACACTTGTATTCACCAGCCAACTGGGCTAGTAAATGAAAATTCACTAGCCCAGTGCAGTTTCCACTAGCCATTTTACGCTGGGCTAGTAAAAAAATCGAGCCATGGACAGCTTAACCAATGGAGTGACCAAAACACGTTACCAAGGAACTGCCAGCTAAATTTTAAACCAGTTACAGTAGATTGAAGAAATGGCAGAACTGACAGAGTAAATAAATAGAGATGCCTGGACACTTCAAAAAAACAATGCAAACTATAAGAAGAATTTGACTATTTGTGTAACCCCTAAAAACCCTAACCCTAAAAATAGAGTGGATGAATCTCATTTGCAGTTATTAAGAAAAATCTAGTAAATGAATGGCAAGCTGCCGTGAACACCAGGGATGTCACCATGCTGGACAGCCCCGTCCAGCACTCGACTTTTCCGTCTAGCATTTCTAGGCTAGCGACCACCACTATAATTCCTAAGAATTCCTAGGCTAGCGACCACCACTATTATTTCTAAGAATTCCTAGGCTAGCGACCACCACTATTATTTCTACCCTTAACAAGTGTCAATTTCAATAAAATATGTGACTGATATGTCGAAAAACTATAGAAATCCTAGCCTTATTACTAAAACAAAAGATTACAGCTTTTATTCTATGGTCAGTTTTTTAATGTAATGAAATAACTGCCCTTCTTTATTGTTCATCGCACGCTTGAACAGCATGAGTCATTGTGTGCGTATGGGTGGGTCACAGTTCACGAAAAAGGGAGCGCTGTTTGCCGTCCAGCACTCAAAAAAGCTGGTGACATCCCTGGAACACATGTGAAGCTTATGGAGACAGGAGTTAACAACAAAGAAATACTGTATTGAAGATCGCTGTCTAGGCTACAGTATATTGCAAAATCTGAAAGGTCTACTAGTCAACTTTAATAAGAAAGTATAATACATACTCCAATCAATGAGATACATGCCACTGTGACAGGATTCAATACTTCAGCATACATCCATCATACATTACCTGTATGTCATCATCAAGATCCTTCCTGATGATGACAAGTTATGTCGAAATATTGAATCTTGTCATGATGGCGTGTATCTTATTGCTTGGAGTATGTATTATACTTTCTTAAGTACAGTATAGAGCAACATTTCGCCTTTTTCTACTCTTTGAAAAATAAAATCGAAATACAGATTGGTTAAAACTGAAAATTACTCATGGATAGCCCTTACTGCAAAACTTGTTTTGATGGCTTTAATGTTGACAGTAGTGACTCCCACCTCCACTGAAAATTACACCTGCTTCCTCTGACACAAGCATATGGCTTCAAGTCATTACTAAATTTAGGTAGAGTTCATGGGCAATGCTAACATTTAAATAAAGTATGCAATGATAATTTCCCATTCAATTATGTGATGTTTATTATATTAAAGCTGAAGTGTTAAAGGAGCATTCCTTCCAAAATCTACCCCCAAAATTAAATTTCTTTGGAAATTATTTCTAAAATAATAAACATGGTTAGTTACTTGCATACATCTTTAGATATATTTACAAGCTAAAAAAAGGTAAAAGTTATTGAGCTGTTTTAGGCTACCCCTTTGAAAAAAATAACACCCTCTGACTAGGTACTGTAGATCTACCATGTTAAATTACTAAGGAAATCTACAGTACCTAGAAACACAGAGACCTACTGTATCTAATAAGGTAGTAAATAATTACCCTGTCAGCTGATGTTATTAACACCTTAAGGTTTATTTTAAATAATGGCTGTATTTTCCTATGTATACTTGTAGAGCATTGCTGACCATATCCTTAGTACATAGTATCCCTTGATATAGTAAAGGAATATTGACTGCTAGATGGGTTATAGTTGAAATTATAGGCCCCAGGTGCTATGAAAACTGCTATAA
>JAOTQE010134740.1:0-11944 GCA_025631205.1 Nesometra sesokonis
TTTTTTAGGGAAGTCCGGGGGCATGTTCTAGGATTTGCTTCGCAGCATTCACTTACAATTTGTAATTACTAGTTTATAATTTAAATAGTCATGTGACCAACACAAAGGTCAAAAATTAAAGTTTGAAAAATACTATCATGTTGGGTGTCACATGAAAGCTATGTTATTACCAAACACAGTTGTACAAAGTAATTTAGCTCTAACAGTACGGTACTGTTTTTAAGTATATTTCAAATTTAAAGTCAAAATTGGGGTGTACAAGTACGATTAATACAGTATTTACGGTACCTTATGAGGTATGTGACATATACTTTATTTGGAAATATTTTGATAAATGTAAAATTTTAGGTATACATGTGATGTGGAAAATTGATCAGCATGAAAAGAGGTTTAAAATGATACCCGACATGATGGTATTTGCCAAATTTAATTTTTGACCTTTGACCTTTGCTAATTAGATGATTATGCTAATTTAATTTTTGAAGTTTGACCTCTGCTTTGGTCATGTGACTATTTAAAATGTAGAATATCTCCATAACTATTGGTTTATCAGTATGCGTGGAATGGAACTTTTTGATCAGAGTACAATTTCCTTTCCAATTATACCATTGGTGAATATGTTCTGTGTGATATGTAAGTCAAAAGTAGCCATCTTGAAATTCAAAATGGTGGCCAAAGGCATAGTCGAAAATAATCGTACCTAACTTGTTTGCATCCAAAATCCCCAAAAGGACACAAAAATAGCATAAAAATTCTTTCATATCTTTCTGTACTAGTACTTATTCTCGTATTTGCGTCACAATTTTTTTTCTTCGGGATGGGGGTGGTGAGCTCCAAATTTTTCCCGATTTCTAACTCTGCATTTAACTCTACGTTACCAACCTTGGGATATGAACTGGGTCACGATCGGCTTATGTCATTAGCAATCATTATCTGTAAGATAACGAAAGTCATGAGTTTAATGATGATAATAAAGTTATTAAAAAATAATTTATCACACTTTTCTTTTAATAGTTTAGCCTTCCTATAAGTGATTACTTTGGAACTGGGGGTAAGGGTTCAGGTTCACGGCTGCCAAGATGATGTAATTTGCATACAATGACGTGTCACACAGACGACAGGAAACAGTAATGTGATTGGTGAAGATGATGCATTACATGAGGTAACATAATGTTGACCCCTGTGACCCTAAAGGTGATACCACCACAGAATTATTGACAGATTCTATTTATTAAACCTAAGTTGACATATTAGTCAAATATTAGGCCTAGGACTTATATAAGATCGCCTTGTCATAACTTTATTCTTTAATAATGTATTGAAACTTAAAAAAACTTGCTTGAGAAATTACAGTTAGAAAATCGAAATACAGAGAGTATTAAAACAAATCAAAATATATATTTTCTCTAGTTTAGCTTCATTAAACGCAACAACCAAATCAAATAACCCTAAAGGCTGGGAGCATCTATAAATTTCACTATTCAGTTTGTGTGTGGCGCAGCGGTCAAACATTTGGGCTTAAAATCGAGAGGTCTAGAGTTTGAGTCCGAGGCTCACCATGCGTGTGCCCTTGAACAAGGCATTTCATCTGCAGTTGCTTCTCCCCACCCAGGAGTGGTGTAGTAGTGGCTACCCCAAATCATTGGAATAATAAGCGTCCTGAGACTTAATTGTATAGAGACCTACATAGGCATATAATTAAGCAATTTTTAAGAACCCAAATTTCTATCAACAACATTTTAAATTTCATGATGAACAAGTTTAGTTTTAAATTAATGTTGATGATAAAATAGAGAAAACAAACTTTTATAAAGAATAATTCAAATTATTCTGAACATCTAGAGATTGCTGCTTCGGTCAGATAATTTAAAAACACGGACAATTATTTGTTATAAATTATTATGTATAAGCTAAACAGCATTAATTTGGTTATTTCGATTTTAAGCCTAGTTAGGCCTATTTATCGGTAACCAGAGAACAGTTAAATAGTGTAACACATTATTATAACGGTTTTAAATCTGTATTTATATAGTTTGGAACTTTATGCGTAAAGTCAAATTGTTCCATTCATTTGTAACTGAACTCTGACCCTGCTAGTAAATTCGTGGAATTACAGAAATTAGGCCAACTTTTTTCATGGAATTTCTAAGACAGATGCCTCATCTTGGTATTATCAAGTTGATCTAAAATTATTCAATCATATTGACAAACACTTGGATGAATTAAGAAGAATAAATTAACTTACGTGGCGGATTTCAAGGGGCTTAAAAGGGTTAAGCCCCACCCCCCCCCCCAAAAAAAAATTGACCACAACAATGTTTTAGAGCCTCCTAAGAGGCAAAAGTGTACTTGTTATTGCATTTTTTGTTGCTTGTTATAACCAAAATCGGGATTTAACCCCCCTAAATCACAATCTCGGATCAACCCCTGTCAATATTACAAAATCGTCTTTTTGTAGCCTTCTACAATGTTTTGAGGATAATGTTTTTTGAAGATGAAATATGTTTTTAAATTTTATTTAGATATGTTTTTTATACGATAACCATTTCAAACTTCTTTCAAACTAGGCCTATCTTTAAATTTATGGTTATTTGTGAAAAGTCTTAGTAAGTAAAGTTCTCTTTTGAAAATGTTCAATGTACTATTTTTAAAACTTGTTTTTCTTACCTTTGTTGTTTAGGTTTTATACGTGTGTATGTGAAATAGTAAAATAAAAAATGGGAAGAAGAATGAACTCTTCGTTTTATGAAATACACAATGAAGCAGTTGATTTAAAGGATTCTTAACAGCTCTAAGCCCGCCCTCACTTCATACCATGGACCTGACATTTAATTTTGTTGATTTGAATAAAAAAACCAAAATAACATTTAAATAAAAACTGACTGCAAAAATGCATGAAGAAGAGGGATCAGCGATAAAAACAGTAGTGTTTTGGAAGCATATACCATGGAGAAAAGAGAATTAAGAAAAAACTACCAAGAAACGTCTGGAAAATCCATTTAAATCGCACAAAAAATGACACGGAGTATGCGTTAAAACCGAATGCCCATGCGCAATAAATTAGAGGCGCCGAATTAATTCTTGGGACCTATAAACACACAAACCTAGAATATAGCCTGTCCAGCGGCTGATTTAAGTTTAAATTAATTTGAATTAGTTACAGCTGTAAACTGAGAGCCTATCCCATGGCCGAGCGTTTAAGTCTTCTTGTAAATATCAACCGACACATTCGTACGCATCATGAGATCGCGGTTTATGTGCTGGATTCGTAATACTTACATTTTGTATTTTCAACTTCTATCAATGAGAATTCCTGTATCAGCTGATGTTCCATTTCAACCTAGCTTTTCAGATTTGTTTTCAAATTTTCAACTTGTAAACTACATATGCCATGTTGGTTGAGCATGATATATAAACGATGGCAATGCGGTTTCCAAAATAAATCAGATGATTTTTTTGTATAAAATTACAGGTTAAATACATAAAAAAAAATCAAACAAGTCGGTCCGACAATAAGACGCGGAAAGCTGCGCACAGTATAGATAAAAGAAAGTACATTTGTATAAGACTAATAATTAGCGAGGTTTCGCAACTTTACGAAAACGAAAACGGATACGTCATAAATGCTTGCAACGTTTGAATAGAACACCTTGAATATCTGTCTCAATTGGTGAATATTTTAGGATGATTATCAGCGATTCGTAGGTGAAAAATTTGACAGATTTTTGAAAACATTTAGCAAATTAAAAAAAGGGAGTGTGAGGTATCCGTTTTCGTTTTCGTAATTCGTAAATTTTTCGAAAACTCACTATTGTGATCAGGGCTAAGTTAGCAGCAGTAGTCGGTCAGAGTCAGTCAACAACTGTTCTTGCACTAGGCAATAAAGCCGGGCTAGCCCAATTCTCCAGCCGCCTAATATATACCAGGCGATTGAAGTACCGCTACTGATCAAAGCCGTACAAGCAAGATCAGCGACCATATAAAGCGATTCTGCATCGAGCTTGCTTTTATAGTATTAATATCACCTGTTATGCAAATTTCACATTTCTGCGACTGCGCATGAGGCGAAAGTCGTCGAGAGTAGTAGCCTGAGTCGTTATTCGCAATTTGCATAATACTGCAATTTAAAAATAATAGGCCTATTGACAGTTTTAACAGCGAAGTAAGCATTCACAAGTGTATTTTATTTCAATTTTAATGTTACTATATTACCTGTTGATAATTAATTGTTTCATACCTCGTAGATAGTTACAGTGACACCAATACAATGCTGTTTATTAGAAATTATATATGGAAAGAGAAAAACGCAAATAGTGCGTGACAAAACCAACAGACCGACAGACAGACATTTTTGAAAATCTGTTTATAGAGACGATTTCCGTGTCGAAAAACAAAAACAATTAGGTTACACCGTTTTTTTTTTGGAAAAAAAAAATTTCTTGTTGAACTTGTTTTGGTTGTAAAAATCAAAGCGCCTGTCTCGGGTCGCCGGATATGGGCCGTGTACGTAGGCCTAATAGTAACCCCCAAATTGAAATCCTGGATCCGCCCTTGCCCTGTTATGTTATCGACTAACAAGTCCATCTCTAGAATTCTCGTCTGAGCTAAACATTGAGAGACTTGCACGTTGGAATGCGACAGCATAACTATATTTTATTAATAATAAAACACTTCGGAAATGGTAAATATAATTTAAATTCAGCGTATAAAAACACAACAAAAACAATAAGTCCATTGTCTGAGTTTATCAGTTAGGACACTCCCATCGCGTAGCAAACGCATTCGGCGGAAACCGTGCCTACAATCCGTTACCGAACTCTTTGCTTTTTAATCGACTGATTGCTACACTACACACTAGAGCAACACTGAACTTCGGGCCCATCATCTGCAGGCGATTAAATCGACTTTGTTTTATCTGGGAGGTACCGGATAGCTCTTGGTATCGAATGCTTCATTTCCCCTTTGCAGTTTAATCAGAGGGGTGGTATATCGTTTTAGGCTGTTGTTGAGACGCGTTGACATCATTCTGTGGATGGTTATCCCAACTAACACACAGTCTAGTGGTTAAGCGAATTAAGTTGCTGCTAATTTCATACGGGTCGCCCTTGTAGGCAGGAAACAAATACCGGTAAGTTGTTGAATAAGGCCTACACTTAACTATCTTTTAAAAGAAACGCACGTGTATTTTCGTTAGTAACACCAAGAAAACTGTTACGCGCGCGTTGTTCCTATTTCTAATTCATTGATCGCGCGCGTTCGCGTCTGTTTACGCGTTTTTCTGTACGCGCTCATAACAGTTTGTGTGTATGCCACTGACGTTATAAAGGCGTGCGTATTTAAGATCAGTACTATCACCGATTTATGATTTGTAAATCTGATCGATAGTTTGTGTTGATACAGACCAAATATTTTTACCCGAACCACATCAACAAACCACATTACACGCCAATCTTTGGTCTTCATTAATGTGTGCATTCATAATTGGGCATACTTAAAATTTGTACGTTTATCTAAAACCATAACAGTTTATCCAGGGAAGTGTAATCTTGTATCCAAACCTTGCTTTGATGTTTAGATTTTGTAGAGTCTGTGCATAAACTAGTTTCTTTTTCTTTTTTTAAATTGTACAGTAGGTAGGCATCCCGTATTGGTGAAGGGCTCATTCGAGGGTCACATTACTTCATCCTATTAATAATCTTCCCTTTTTTTGTTCATTTTTTCCAAAAATTTTCTTCGATTTCGATACCACGTTTGTAATAAAACCAATATGAGGAGAATTTAATTGGCTCATAAATTTGGAAGAGTGGAGGGGATTGGGGGAATAGGCCTACTAAGTCTCGGAATTCTCGACGTTTCAATCATTATACTTCGATCTTCAAAGACTGAGATATACATGGTGTACTGCAATTGTGTATATTTATTGATGTTTTCCTTTTGTAAACCTTCATACAATACAGTGGAATTTCCCGTAAGCGGACAAGATAGGTCCAGGAAAAGTGCTTGCTTATGAGTGGGCGGGGGTGTCCGCTTACGAAAATTTCGGTCGATAGCGGGCCATTTTTAACCAAATCACGTATAAGACAGTTGCGCATTTATTTCTGCTGTCCTCATTCCTAGACTAGTTGATTAGGCATACCATACAAAAAATTGCTGTAAAAAGCCATCATAAGGAGTACTGGAAAATGTACGGTAGCCGTTGTCTAAAAAACGAACGTTTAGGTTGGCCGCTTAACGGGAGGTGAATTATCATACAAAATAAACCATGTTTAAAGTTCAAAGGTGTCCGCGGCCGCTTACGGGAGGTGCCGATTGCCGTGTTTTTTCCTATACGAGAATTTCAACTGAAGATTTAAGTAGCCTGTCCGTCGTCTGTCACATTCTCGGCCGATCTCGAGTTGGGTAACATAAAAGATTTTTAGCCATAACTGAGATTACTATAAAAAGTCGTAGGCCGTAATAAGTAGGATTGTTTATTCATTTCTAACTAGGCCTACTTATTCATTACCTAATGCATGTGTATATTGGTCTGAATGATAAGTAGTGTGAAAAACTGACCACAAAGCACAGGATGGGCTAGCGTATCCGTTTAGGTCGCTGGATGCCCCATTATATCCGTTAAAATAGCAATCAATTAATGCATTACATCCTTTATTGACGTTATCGTACACTGTCCGCAATATTCTGGAAAAAATCTCCCCAGAGCTCGACCACAACCAAGACCCATCCTTAAAATTCTATACGTCCTCAACCACAGCCAACACCCATCCATAAAAAGTCTATACCTTAAACCACAGCCAACACCCATCTATAAATATCTGTAACTCAACCACAGCCAACACCCAGGGAGGTGTAAAAACATCCCTGCAACACCCATCCATAAATAGGTCTACCTCAACCACGGCCAACACATATCCATACCTCGTAAAGAAAGAAGCCTATGTTAGTAGGAAGACAGTATTTCCTCGTTGTTTCTTTTCAATCTATAACAACAAAACAGGGAGGTACCTAGATCAGTGGCGGATTTCTAGGGTAAGGTGGGTGCTTAGCCCCCCCCCCCCCTTAAATTGACCCGAAAATTTATATTTGCTGTCATTGAGAATGGATTAATAAAATAGATGCTGCATATAATAAAAACTCCGAGAGGCAAGGCAAGCAGGTTTATTTATCTTTATTTTTGTTTTGCTTGTGAAAACTAATATCGGGATTTAAGCCCCCCCCCCCCTCAATCACAATCCTGGGCCCACCCCTGTGGGCCCTCGACCTTCCTTCATCGAGGAGCACTGACAAATTACAATTATGACTACACTATTCTTGACACATTTAGAACGCTCCAATTTTCATTGTTAATGCCTAATAAAACTTGGCGACCAAACAAGGTATTTACATTTTTCAATTATCAGAATTTTTTGAATTAAGGATTTATGTGACCTTGTGATTACTACAGACTTATTTCCCGTTGCTCGTTAATTCATAGATCCTGCTTCATTACTGAACTAACACGTGACCAAACAGTGGCGGTAACTTTTTTAGCTCCAGCCAGAGGCTGTAGAAGGAAGACTACGGGTGTGATTTAAGCCCCGTTCCAACCATTCCTTATTCTATGTTCGCACTCGAAGACGAATCTCGCTACGACAATTATCGAAATCAAATTCGTAATTATTCATGTAACACGACACCAAATATTCACAAAATTACGACATGTTTTCCGATTAGTTACGCATACATACCGGACAGTAAAACGAATACACCTTTGCGAATGTCTTACGACTGTTTAACGACGGTTACTGATTAACATGCAAGCGAATACGAACTTGTTACGATACTTCCGAACAGTTACAATTATATACGAACACGATTATATACGAGGTATAAAGAATATTTTTGCGACAGTTTACGATTAGTTTACGACCATTATCGCAACTTGTTCGTATATTCGCAAATGTCCGTAAATGCAAAGTATTTTCTGAAGTCTGTGAATGGTTTCCAACAAGCATAGGCCTACGAGGTTGCCGATTAATTACGATGGTTTTACGTCTCTATACGAACATTACAGTATATTCGATTGCTTTACAAAGGTTTACGAACTTAAATGAGATCGTTAATAATTGTGAATGTTTTGGACATTTTAAAACTTTCCAACACGAATCCCGGATCAATTTACGAATCATTACGAATACTCTACGATCATCGCGAAAATGATTACGATTCGTTTGTGACTACATTACGAGTACTCACAAATTCAATTCGTAAATACTGTAGTCACAACCAGATTCGTCTAAGTGGGAATTGGGCTTATACTGACGTTAGTAAGAAAGGTTAGCAAGTATCGCTGTTATTAATGAAAAGGCGCCGTGTTTAAAGTTTAAACTTTGTAGATCTTAGAATTCATACACCTTAGGTTTAGATTTGAGGACTATCTCAGCGCCAGACGATGGTATTCTTGCCTCCAGTTTTGGTCTGGAGATTCCAGTTTTATCGACCTGGCTGTCAGCCGATTTTCCTTCTCCCAATTTTTCAAATATTCTCCTTCCACACGCTCTTAAAACTGCCCATGTCTATTCTCACAAAGTAAAGAAGAAAGTATACACTATTAACGGATATAAATGTACGTAGTATAGTAACCAATTTTGTGTTAGGACGGTTTCCCTTGGAAGATGCATTTGGCTTTTTTTAATAGACAAGGAGATGAATAGACTAGGCTACTTGGTCCAAATTCGATTTAGCCGGTTAGCGCAAAATCAAGGGCGTAACTTCGTCCGCTCTAATAAATACCGATTATTATTGATCTAAACACTTCTATTGTTATTGGTTGTTTTCAAAATATTTACTAAACCTACACAAATTACTTTCGTCATCAATTAGTTGAAGTAACGTAAAACACGGACCGATGACTTTGTGACCCAGTTCTCTTGCCAATTAATGTGTCGCTAATTGCCACACTTGTAACTTTATTTCGACGTAAACATGGCAACTAGATCATCCTGTCGGGGCGCTAGTCTCCAACCTGGTTATGTATGGAACGCCATTAGGATAAATCACGTGTTGAAAAGAGGGTTGTTTAGCCACATGCTTCGTGCGCTCCTTATTGCGTTTTGAACTGTATATCCTGGCGCTTCATGGGAAGGAACAACCACAACAATTTATACTGTTTATATAGTTTTAAAACACTAGCCAGAAAATCAAGTGTTTTCGTGCTAACATGGGATTACTGAACACATAGTGGAAGCAGTTGGTGCAGGGGTGGTGTTTCGGGCTTCCAATCACGATGTCGGTGGTTCGAGACTCACTCTAGTCGACTGTTTGTGTTCCTAGGCAAGACACTTGCTCCACGTTGCCTCTCTCCACCCAGGAGTATAAGTGGGTACCTGGGAGGTACAAATGCCATATTCCTTGATTACGGCTGCAACATTATGGAATTGATTGTATTCCGTAGGTGTTTGTCCCAATGACTGGGAGTAATAATTGTGAAGCGCCTAGAGGCCTTGACAATAAGCGCTATATAAATGTCACATATTATTAAATAAAAAAGGTTTGTTATGTCTATTAGGAGTAGACATATTTATAGAGTGATAAAAATGTATTCATATATCCAACTATGACCAGATCGGAAATTCTGATAAACAGCCTCATTTGGTCCTAAGGAAAATAATTGACAAATAATTTTTTTAACAAGCAATTAAGGTGAGTGGATGTGATAAGAGAAGAAGCTAAATAATGGGTGGCTAAAACTGCAAATCAACCAATCAGGTTGAAGATGTGTATCTTGTGTGTTTTTTTTTTTCATATTATACCAATCAAAGATCATATAATCTAAAGATAGTGCGCTGGCCGCCTATCCAGTGCGTAATGCCATGGAATTGTGCCCGCTACAAAATAAGGAGTAACGAAGCGCAGGTAGAAAATATTGCGAATAAAAATAATTTGATTTGATAACACAAACGTATTGAAAAGTGAATAATAAAGTTAATTTATATTCTATATTAAATTCAGTATCCCTTTGGAAAGTAAATCCAAATAATAATTATTTTAAATAAATAACTATAATAAACACAAGAAAAAAAACCAAACATTTGATAGCGCCCCCTACAAAATAAAAGTCCAGAATCTAACCAATCAAATCGCGTTAAGTTTTAACACTGTTGCTATGGCGAAATTGCGCCCCAATCTTCCATACAATTTTCTGATTTATCAGTAAATGGAAGTAAAATTAATCCAATTATAAAGACAATTGACAACGTAAAATATATATAACATACAGAAATAATTTGTAAGACAACATAATGTTAAAATTACATGTATACAATAATTATAAAACAATTATTATTATTTAATTCAGAAGTTTGTGACAAATGCTGACGATCGCCTGCATGGGACAGCCATTCTACAGTATTCTATTAAGTTCACTATCTAGCTGTAAATAATACATCTATGGTTCTTTCTTAGCATGATAGATAGTGTTCCTGCTTAGTCGATATATCAGTTGCTGAATTGTTTATATGATATAATGTATTGTTTATTGAAATGTTGTCGATTTTGTATAATATTCAATAATAATGTAACAATAGACATGACCTGTTTCTGATGACACCGCTATGGAAGCTGCATAATGTATGGACAAAACTGCAAATCAACCAATCAGGTTAAAGATATAGGCCTACATCCTGTTTTTTTATATTTTACCTATGTAATTCTAAAGATCTTGACATAACTTCTGATAGAACGCAATTATGGCGAAATGAAGCTGTTTATCCATATGTATGATCCAGCCATAGTTGAATATAAACTAAACCTTTGTGCAAAATGGAGATTTAGGTTCTATCTTAGCATGATAGATAGTGTTCCTACAGGGTGTCTTTGTATCAGATGCTCAATTGTTTATTTTATATAATGTATTGTTTATTGGAACATTGTCTATTTTGTATAATATTCAATAATAATGCATTAGTCTTCTGATAACAATAGACATGACCTGTTTTTTTATGACACCGCTAAGGAAGCTACATAATGTGTAGCCAAAACTGCTAATCGGGTTAAAGATATATACATCATGTTTTTATACCAACACAATTCTAAAGATCTTGAAATAACTTCTGATAGAACGCAATTATGGCGAAATGAAGCTGTTTATCCGTATGTATGATCCAGCCATAGTTGAATATGAACCAAATGACTGTTTATCCGTATGTATGATCCAGCCATAGTTCAATATGAACAAAACCTTTGTGCAAAATGGAGATTTAGGTTCTATCTTAGCATGATAGATAGTGTTCCTACCGGGTGTCTTTGTATCAGTTACTCAATTGTTTATTTGATATAATGTATTGTTTATTGAAATATTTTGTATAATATTCAATAATGCATTCGCTGTTCTGGTAACACTAGACGTATACCTGTTTTTGATGAGACCGCTAAAATAATTGAGAATTGGAGCTTGAATTTCAAACGTATTGGCTGGTAGGGCTACTCTCAAAAGGTTTAGTCCAAGACTAATCTTAGAACAGCACAAGTTAGTTCTGGACAGTCACTAAAACTGTCTGTATGCAAACATATAAAGGGTTTATGTCTGAACCAAAATTAGACACCTTTGAGAATAACGGTTTTAATTAATTAAATCTGAATTTAGTCTTGAACTTAAGTTAGTTCGCTCTCGACAATAGTCATACCAGTCAATGTGTTTTGTTCGGGCACTGCTGTTTTAACTGTAAACAAGAAATATATTTTTTAAGCAATTTTATATTTAATTTGATATATGAAAGGATCCTCAGATTTTTTTCTGAAACCGCATCGCCATCGGTTATATAATAACATACTCAAAAACCCCATGACACGTAGTTAAATTATATTTAACTACGATACAACCATGCATGGATTATGGATTTACAGTATGGGGAAATACTAGTAGTAAAAACAAAACGGCAATTCATAGAATGGAAAAAAGGGCAGC
>JAOTQE010134751.1:0-11943 GCA_025631205.1 Nesometra sesokonis
AGTTGTATAGTTAAGATTAGTTAGTAAAATATTGTTAAAAAACCTTGAAAATGTGATATAACTTTATAGAAAAAAAATAATAACGCAATGAAAAAAATTGCGAAATATAAAAAGCAAGTTATTATTGTAAAAACAAGAAGATCTGTAGAATAAAGGTAGGTTATGCCTACAAAAGACAAAAAAAAGTATTATAGTACTTACATTTCATTATAATATATTTGTACTTTTTTTAAGATTGTTAGTCTTTAACTGTTTACTTTATACAGTACGAACCAGAATACATACATACAAATTTTGCAAATAAAGATTTTCAGAAATATGATCAAAAAATGTTTAAAAAATTTACTTTAAAATGACCTTGCTTAGTCAATGTATATACGGTAGGTAAACAATTTTCAAATGCAGCTTCATAAAACTTGTATTTTAAATGTTCAAACCTCGATTGTTCATAACTTCGCAAGGAAACAATGTGTAGTTTTATATTCCACCAAAAACTCAATTTCCAATTTTTAGACTTATGTTTTTTTGTTTTTTTTTATTTCGTGTCACATTCAACAGCAAGTTAACTCGCCAATTACAAGATGAGAACTACGCCATGCTTTCTAAACCGAGTCTCGTTATGAGGCTTGGGGAGTGGCGTTGTTAAGTCGTGTGAACCAACCTAGCGTTCAGCCAGGTTCGATCCCAGGACCTCGGGATTGGAAGGCAAGCATGCTAACCACCAAGCTACAGCGCCACACCAATGTCTCATTTAGCTTGGCTCTGCCGCAAATGTAAAAGAATTTAAACCTTAATAAATTAACATTGAATATTGAAATAAAAAATCTCAAGACCCAGTGTAGAAAGAATATTGACAATAAACTACATACTACAGTATTGAAAAAGAAAACTTAATTATTTTGAAGTTAGAAACCGAATGAATGAATGATTTGAAACAATGTTTTAAATGGAAGGAAGGCCACGCAAACATCAATTACTTGTTTGAAGCAATGATTGAAGCAATTCAAGCAAAGCAAACAGCTTAAAGTGATGAAATGGGGTAATTCAAAAATGTACATTTAAGGGGATTCCCCTAATAATATAATGCTTACTACCACTCTTCCTGTCCTCTAAATTACTAACAGTCAAAGCAAATTATTGTCACCTGATATAGACATTCTTATTTTTTATTCTTTATTTTCAAATTAAAACATACAAAACATTGAACTGGGTAAGAAGGCAGGAAACACAGTAGCGAAGTAAATCATTGTGGCCTAAAGTCTGTGTCTGTGTCTCATTAATTTATAAGAAAAAAAAAATATTTTCACTAATATATACTTGTTTTTTGTTTTTGTTTTTTTTTTATTCCCAAGACCATTTGAGAACCAGTGTATATAACCTAAGTAATTTATAATAGGGTGTATGCCACTGAAATGCCATCCTGGCTAAATAGGTTATAAGTAAAGAAAAAATTTAAAAAATATATTATAGGTACATAAAATATCAATTAAAATGTCTATATATAAAAGCAACTGTTAAAAGCATGATGATAACTATAAAATACATAATCTGTATTGAAAATCTTGTCATTGATATTATTTTTCTCAATATTACTTTACTTTTTTACTTACAACCTTTGTTAATATTATGTAATCTTAATTATTTTTCGTGATATAAGCATAAACACTTTTTTATCATCTTTTATCACTTTTGATTGTTCTCTGAGGCATCATTAATTTTATGCAAAACTAATATATATTTTAATTCTACCTTTTTTTGGAAATATTAAAAAAATATATTCTTAGCTTATTTTATACGCAGTGGCTATTGTTACATCAGTCGTAATCTCAATCCTGTAGGCTATTCTTACACCACTCTAAAACGCATGCATTTGGCCATAATTTTGGCTGACGGTCATTTTTGCAGTTGCACGAAATGGGCAACACATTTTTAAAACTGAGAAATTTCAAGTCATGTGACACTGATTTAGATGTCTTTTAGTATTTTCGCCAGCCCAATTTGGTTATGGATTACCAGGCCCGAAACCGCTGAAACTAACCATTTGCGATTACACCGCGTGAGTCTAGGTCTGCTACACGGTCACGATAGTTTTGTGAATTCGCCAATGTCCAAAATAAACCTACTGCGCATGCGTTTTGGAGTGGTGTAAGAATAGCCTACAGGATTGTGATTATGACTGGTGTAACAATAGCCACTGCGTATTTTATATTGTTATATAATATTTTTCATTGCAATTTTATTGGTTGAATAGATGTTTATCAAAGCTTTGGCATTTTTTTTAAAGTAAATAAATCTTTAATGACAAATTAAAAAGATTTCTTACCTATTATCATAATTATGCCATTAATGAAGAAGCGAATTCCATATGGCACCCTCAACAGTAGACAGGTATTTAGTACTGAAAAGAAAATGTTGCGAAAAAAAAAGTACATTTAACAATTCCATTCATCTGTCTTCTTCTGTGAGTTTTTTAAATCTAGTTTGAAGATATTTGCTTTATTGAAATATATCCAGGGGCGGATGCAGATTTTCGAAGAGGAGGTGGGGGTAAGGGGGAGGGCAGTAAAGAGTTAAAGTTTGAGGGGAGGTCCGGTAGGTATAGCCTACCCAGCTTCTAGAAGAGGAGGAAATATGCCAGTACGGTGTTTCATTTCAGTAGATAGAAAAAGAGTTCTGACTGTTGTTACTGCTTAGAGGTCCATTACTTTAAAAATTCAATTTTGTAAATGTTATTTTATGACTTCTAAATAAAAAAAAAAGAATCATAATGTGAAGTTCTGTGAAAAGTTAAATTTTCAACAAAAATTTATATTTACTTCTTTTAGATATTTTCAAAGTAATGGGCTTCAAGGTAGAAGAGAAGATAGAATTCACACCTCATATTTTTACTTACATTTCATTAAAATTGAGGCAGATATATTTGCTCCAAATATCATTCCTATAAGGTTACCCATGCCATACCTAAAAGAAAAAGTCATATTTGAAAGAAGGCCCCATTTAAAAAAATTATTAGTTTATCACCCTACCAAGGCATAAAAAATAATGAGGGCGCGTTTTTTTTTAATGGACCCATGGAAATTTTATTTTTTTAAAAATTATTATGTTAGACCCTCGCAAATAAGAAGCCCATATGAACAAAACAGTGCATACCATCCTACAGCGAACATCATCGGTTGTAAGCCTAGTTTTTGTGTACATCCACATATGCGCAAAAGAAATTGCTTAAGAATCGTTTATGTTAATTTTTTTTAAAAAAACCCAAACGTTTCAGGCGAATATGATGGAAAGAAACAATCATTTGAAATAGTAAAATTAGTAAAAAAAAATTGGAATTTCCCGAAAAGTGATGAGCGCGAGGTGATAAACTAATGACTTTTTTTTTATGGAGCCTAACACATATGTTTTATAGAATTTTTATTTTTCTTTAATTTATTTATTATTTATACTGGGTGACCTCTTCAGTCCTAAAAATAGACTGTTCTCCCAGAGGGTCCAGTATAAATGTTCATTCATACCTACAAATTAAGCCTTGTCATCCTACAAGAAAGCAGATACAAATGTTATAATTTAAATAATACACATATTTTTAAAAATGTTCAGTTTTCAAAAATAAATAAATATAGTATTATTTATTATTAAAACACAATATTGATAAAGTTTTTGTACATACATACAAAACATACTAGCCAAAACTTTATAATCTATATTAATACTGAGTGTTCAGGACCAATAATTGATGATGATTTAGGAGTCTCTACCAACAAGTAAACAAGTAATTAAAAAACTGTCATGCCCTACTTTCCTTTACGTTGAGTTAACTATCTGCTCTAAAATGGACCATATCTTTTTATGGACCTCCTAGAACACACAGAAAATCCTGTCCTAAAGTTTTTTTTGTACAGGCACCAGTTTAAGAAGTGAATTAGGTTATTCTATACATCACGTTATAGTACAACATAGTCACTTCTGAGATCTTTTCTCATGTTTACCTTTTCACACTGTGAGACTCTGGTATAAACAAGTATTTTGATATTATTTCCACACTGACTTGGATATAAACCCACCCAACATTTGCATTGTTTAATGAGTTATTATACACAATTTCTAAGCCTTGGTAGAATAATAATATTTCATGTTCAAGACCACTGGGCTTATACTAGAGTATTGTCAATCACACATTCACTGTGAGACTCCATGTTCAAGACCACTGGGCTTATACTAGAGTATTGTCAATCACACATTCACTGTGAGACTCCATGTTCAAGACAACTGGGCTTATACTAGAGTATTGTCAATTACACATTCACTGTGAGACTCCATGTTCAAGATTAGTGGGCTTAGGGTGTCAACATCACACACTGACTGTGATTCAATGTTCAAGATTAGTGGCCATATTGGGGCACATCATACATTGGACAGGGATTCCACATTCAAAGTTAGTGGGCTTATACTAGGTTGTTGTCCACATCACACATTGGACTGGGGTTCCATGTTTAAAGTTAGTGAGGTTATACTTGGGTTTATCTCCACATCCCACAATGAGTGGGATTCCACGTTCAAAGTTAATGGGCTTTAGGGTGTTGTCCATATAACAGACTGAGATTAGTCGGCTTATACTAGGGCATTATCACACACTGACTGTGATTCACTGTTCCAAATTAGTGGGCTTATATCCAGATGGCATACTAACCAGGGAGGTATAAAATACTGACTGTGACTCTATTTTTCAATGTTAGTACACTGGGCCGGATGCAGGATTTTGGGAATTTTCAAATGGGGGCGGGGCACAGACCAGATCCATTTTAGTGGGAAGAGCACAGAAAGACTGACTGTGCCAGGGGTGGATTTAGGAGGGGGAGGATCCCCCTCCCATATAAAATTTTTGAAATTGATATACCTCTAGACGCTCATACAGAGCATCTTGAACTATATATATACAGAACCTGTAAAGGTTCCCATGCACACCGGAATAATATACTGATATGCCTATAGTAAACAGGGGCGCAACCAGGATGGAATGAAGGGTGTGGGGTCAGACTTGCGTAAACGAAGAGAGCAAATTAGGCTGAGGGCCAGGGGACCGCCGAGCGCTTTCGGTCGGGGTCCAGGGGCCGAAGGGCCTGAAAAAATTGCCGCTTATATGCTTAAAGACACATTAGAGGCCATCAAAATGTCCCTTTTTTCAAGTCAGCAGGTTTTGGTTTCGAAGTTCGGACTTGCGAGCGAAGAGAGCAATTTTGGCTGGGGACAAGGAGGGCCCTGAGTGTCCTGAAAAATTTTGGGTTATTTTATATGCTAAAAGAAACATGAGAGTCTGTCAAAACGTCCTGTTTTCCAGATCAGCCTGTCTTGGTTTCGAAGTTAGGACTGAGAGGGCTATACTCCGTATTATGCAATAGATTTTGTGGGCCCCTTAAATGTTCCCATGCACACTGGAATAATATACTGATATGCATACAGTAACAGGGGCGCAACCAGGATGGAATGAATGGTGTGGGGTCAGACTTGCGAAAACGAAGCGAGAAATTTACGCTGGCGGACAAGGTTCGAGAGGCCGAAGGCCCTTGAAAATTGTTCGTTAATTTATATGCTAAAATACACATTAGAGTCCATCAAAATGTCCCGTTTTCCAGATCAGCCTTGGTTTTGAAGCTTGGACTTGGTGACAAATCAGGTACTTTACAGTGTTGCATGATGTAACTTTTTGAGCCCCTCTTCGCATAATTTGTGTAGATGTAAGTGGGAGGGAAGCCAATTGCTTAAATCCACCCCTTGAGACAAGAAAATTGTAAGACTTTTTGATTCTCAAATAATACATAAACTCTACGACAATCTCTAAAACAACTTTAATCCCCATGGTTGAGTCTGAGGTGAGGAAATTTGAAGAAATTTGGAATTCTAGATGTTGGAAAATTACACAAATAATACTTAAGAGTATATCTATCATTTTGAACATTTAGGGATCTGCGCAAACATTATATGTTCCGCCAAAAAAGTGGGTGAGGCCCGGCCCCTGCGCCACCGCCCCCACCCTCCGGTCCGCCGGCTCTGTTGCATTGAAACTAGTCTAGCGTTCAAATGTTCCCTAGATCTAAGTTGTTTTGGCTGGCCTTGCTCGGTGGCGTTCTAGTTGTGGATTACATACAATAAAACAATATAATTATTTAACAACGATGTACAGTACTTTACTTATACTTGACCGACGATCGATAGACCTAGTGTACTGTAGGCCTTTTTCTCATAAAGTTAAAAACACAGGTTTGGACAAAAATATTACTAAAAATGCACAATAATTTTTTAACTTTCAAAATTTAGGGGGGTGCGATCGCACCCTTTGCACCCCCCTAAATCCACCCCAGGTACAGTAGGCTTTGTTCACATCACATACAGGCTAAGATACCATGTTCAATTTAGTGGGCTTATACCAGGCTCAGAATGGTATGACTATTTTTACTTACTTATCAGCTATATCTCTGGATGCACAATTAACAACGGTGTATGGTAGAAATGTTATTAAACCAAGAATAAAAAACCCAACCTGTAAAAAACAAAAAAAAAAATCACTATTTAAAAATTGCTTCACTGAAATCTATGTGTAATTTAACAAATGCAGAATATAATTTAGAAGTAAATTTGCCAGAGTCAAATAAATTCTATGTCAAATGTATTTTTCATGCAAGAATGTTGAGTTTCCATTAATTGGCAAATACAGTCTCTAAGTCAAATTTCTTCATTACGTCATTCATTTTCAATGCCACTTTGTGGAAGCAGTTGGACCAGCGGTTGCGCATCGGACTTCCAATTACAAGGTCGGAGGTCCGAGGCTCACTTTGGTCGGCTGTTTGTGTTTCTAGGAAAGACACTTTATTCATGTTGCCTCTCTCCACCCAGGAGTATAAGTGGGTGCCTGGGAGGTACAAATGCCATATGCACTAATAACAGCTGCAACATTATGGAATGTATTGTATTCCATAGGTGTTTGTTCCAATGACTGGGGTAATAATTGTGCAGCGCTTAATAATAAGCGCTTATATAAATGCCACATTATTTGTTGTTGTTGCTGTTGCTGTAATTGTTGATGTTGTTGTTGATGTTATTGTTGATGTTGTTGTTGTTCTTCTTGTTGTTGTTGTTCTTGTTCTTCTTGTTCTTATTGTTCTTGTTCTTGTTGTTCTTGTTCTTGTTCTTCTTCTTGTTCGTGTTCTACTTGTTCTTGTTCTCAACCTCGCCGGCGCCGCCGTCGTCGTCAACGTCATTTTTATTTTTATTATTTTTATTATTATTATTATTTGACGTTGGCAAGTTTGGGACTCTCTTTACTGTATTGCCTGTAATAATGCAATTTGAATTTTTTTCTTTACACTCCCATACTTGGTTGGTCAACAAAACATTTGGCCTTATTCAGAAATAACAATCATAATGTATAAATATAAAAGAATATGAGGAAGCCAAAATCGCAATATTCTTATCTTATTGCATCACCTGCAATGACACATAATCATAATTGTTTTTTAACTCCAGGTACATGCAGCTCCAGAACTGTATAAGTAAGTAATAGACCATTTTTATGATTGATAAGAGGGCACTTGTTTGTTTTCAAATATCAGAATTTTTTGTATACAGTAGTCATAAGAGGCCAAAGACCCCACTCTTGATTTAAATCTGAAGTGACTTTCCACTTGAGGATCAATAAAGTTATCTTATCTCATCTTATCTTACAAGTCCGATCTGTCAAACCACCAACTGCAGTTGACAAGAGAACAGAGTTTAGAAGAATACAAACACATTTCAAAGCAATAATATTCATGCATGAGATTGCTCTATAGGACTCATTTGATTAATAAAGGAATGCACCTTTTGTCACTAGTGGTTTTTGTTTTTATGTGGCAGAGCCAAACCAAATGAGACGTAAGTCGCAATGCTAGTTTTCCACAATAGGCAGAAATTTTAAAAATGGTCAATTTTTTTCAAATTTTATTTTATTTAAAAAATATACAGACCCATTCAACTTTCATACTACCTTAACTATTTTCAGTATATGATCAAAAAATGTTTAAAAATGCAATTTAGAATGATTTTGCTTAGTCAATGTATACTGATAGACAATCTCGAAATGCAGTTTTCTCTAAACTTGTATTTTTAATGTTTGAATTTGATTGTTCATAACTTCGCAAGGAAAAATCGTATAAAACTGACTTTTTTTGCATGTTAAACATAATAATGTGTAGTTTTACAGGCGTGGATCCAAGGGGGAGGCCCAACGGACCCTGGACCCCTCCTTTTAAAACCAAAAAATACATTTTTTTTGCACAATTTTGAAGAAAACAGGCAACCACTACCCACCCAAATCTACGTTGACATGAAAGTGGGCCCCCCCCCCCCTTTCGGTGGATCCTGGATCCGCCCCTGGTTTTATAACCCATAAAAAGCTCAATTTTCAATTTCCGACTTATGTCTCAGTTGGCTTGGCTCCGCCACATATCGAGTAAATAAAAGAGCTTATTTATATTACCATACTGTTTATTTAAAGTAAGGTATTGTAGAATATTTTTTTCTCATTAACAGTCTAACATAATTACAACAATTCCAGTTAAAACGAAAGTAACATCTTTTAACAATAGAAAACAGTTTTATTACCAACTAAAACAATATTACAGTACAGTAATTTTCAACAGTGCAGATAAATTTCAATGGTTTTTAAACATGTGTTTTTTTCTGTTTGCTTTGCTCAAAAATGGAGTTTAACACTTTTTAATGTTAATTATTAACACAACTTTTGCCAAGCAATACAAGGTGTAGTGTGCAAGATGCTTTTTTCCACTAGGCGAATTTATTCACGTTAACCATAAATTTTCACCTAAGGACATATGTAGTAAATAAATTTTTAGTTTAAAATTATACTTTGAATCCCTATGAGCAAAAATTCACAATTTGTGCAAATAAATTCACCTAGTGGTTCAAAACAGCATTTAGGGTCAAGTCATGTATCTTCTGTTAATGATAAGGCAGGCCATGAGAACCAGCAGGGTAACCCCTGCTAATCTTAAACAATGTCTGGGTTCTTAAATGTGGGGGATGGGCACAGCAGTTCTTTCACTGAATTATTGCTCCTAAGGGTCAAATCATGTTTCTCTTCTATGACAAGTCTTGCTGTGAAGACCAGTATACAAGGGTAATCCTACCCATCTAGAAAGATGTAACTGGGTTCTTAGGGTTGGGGCGAGCAGGGGCGGATCCAGGATGTAGCGGGGGGGGGGGGGGAGCCCCTTCCTAGGTCCGGCTGGGTGTCATTGCCATTTTGATTTTGATAAGAAAAAAAGGTTATTTCCCAATGTTTTGACCCAAGTGTATATTTTTTATCTTTTAGGGTCAATTTTAGACCTGGCACTCCTAATATAAGGGAGACGCAACTACGTTTTGCCAATAATAGAATGGGCGTCGGCAGCACCCACCCCCTAAATCTGTCCCTGGTGAGGTGTAGTGTGTAAGATGTTCTACTTCAATAACTAACTCCTCTTCCTGCTAAGGGTCAAGTAATGTCTTTTTTTTAGAACAAGGCTAGCCGTGAGAACCAGTTTAGGTTAACCCCTACCAGGGCGTGAAGTCAACCAAGGCACCAAGGCCTATTGCCTCCGGTGCCCTCTCATCTGGCCTCATGGCCTTAAAAAATGAACCATCATTAAGGCCACATTGGCCTCAGTGCTCGATATTCCCAGCAATACATGAGTATACAGTTTGTATGAAATGGCCTTTGTTGCCCTTGTTATGGTGGTAGTTCTATCCTTCAAAATCAGGCTAAAAATGGCTTTGCCCCTATAAAGCTAAAATTCGCGGCCTGCCCTACTTATCTTGAGTGAAGTTACTAGGTTTGTAAACATGCCAACTCTCGCACATAATGCATGAGTCTCGCGCATAGGGCCTATTTTGGACATCACATGTATATCTAAGGTTTTCTAAAGCATTAGCCGAATTCCTATGTATATTATGAGTGGTTTTTCTCACGAATGAGACAATATTGAGCGAAATATGGCAAAATTGGCCACAAAGCTGTGGAAATACAGTACGGCCGAAGTTGACCAAAAAAAAAAAATGGCCAAAATGAGTTTTTTTTTTTGCTTGTCACATCGAAACCTAGGAAAATGGAACCCGGCACCGGTGGTGGGGAATGTTTCACCCATCGTTGTCAAAAAAAAGTTGGAATGAATAAGAGTGCACAAGTGTTTGGCAAATTATATATATTTTTATCTGTGAAGACTTGTTCTACATTTATTAATAGAAAATACTAACCCGATTCCTAGTTGAATATCTAACAACATTTATTTGGTTATTTGCTGTTTCCTCGGCCGAGTCTTCTAATTGATCCTCAGACATGTTCCTAGCTCTTATTTTGAATACCAATGTACAAGGATCACCCCAGTATGCAAACACCATGTCAACTGACAAAGAAACATCACTCTTTTGATTCAAGATATATAATACATTTGGAGTGTTTGTGTAAAGATCATAAAGTAATTCTACTGTATTTGAATTGAGAATAAATATGATGTGCTTCACTGAGCACATTAAGTGAAAACCAGTCACATGTTTGTCAGATGTCTGTTCATTGGTTTGAAAAGAAGGTTTGTTAATTTCTTATTGATTTAGCTTCCTGAGTTATTATGAGTTAAACTATTAAATTTTCAATATTTCAAGACTGGTTATCTCATCAAGACATAACGGTACCCACTGTGGAAATATTGACAGAGCTCCCAAGTTGGGAAACCAGAAATGCTGGAGATTTTGTCGACCAGCATTTTTAACTGTTTAAGGGCATCCGAAAGTGAAATCTTACAAACAACAATGCTTTGATTGCTACAAATAACAGGGGTTTACTATTAAGTGTTACTATATTAAGTACAATTCTTGACAGAGAACTTTCAAAACCCCATTTAGTGTTAAAATAAATGAAAAACACTACATATTTTTGCATGTATGTACATTGCAAATTTACTGAAAATCCTGGAGATAATCATGAAAAATTCAAATTCCTGGAGAAAGTTGTGTATTTCCTGGAGCCATGGAGATCAAGTGAAATTCCTGGAGACTTCAGGCTAATCCTGGAGACTTGGGAGCTATGTATTGAATAAAACATGACTGGAATACATCTTGTTTCTTCCGGAATAGCACAAATTGTACTTTCTAGTGCTGATCAGGTAGATAATTTTCTCTATCATGAAACAGTTTCTTCACTTCAAGACAAAGAGTAGGGGAGGGGATGTGGAGGAACTGAGCTAAATACCACTCTTTATACCTGCCAACATTTTTTTTCCACCAATGCGCAAGACAAAAACCCCACCACCAGTACAAACAAACAAAAAAAAAACCTTCATCTCCCCATTTTTGGGCCGTTTCTGTCTGAATTAACACTTTTTTGGGGCCATTTTTACCATATTTTGCTCCATATTGTCTCATGCACGAGAAAAACTATTAGAATGACTGCCAAAGCATGGGAATTCTGCTACTGCATAAGAAAAGTTATTTACTTATTATTTATTTTTTATTTATGCTTGACACATCCAACATTCTCCAATGTACGAGACTCGCATATAATGCGTGAGAGTCGGCAAATAGCCTCTCTTATCATAGGTGCTAGCTTGATGTAATTCCTTTTTATTTTATTATTCATCTGTCAATCATTAGTTTCTATTTATTACTTAGTATGGGACTTTGTCTAAACAAGTCTGAGACAGTCCATTTCATGAAAGGGGTGTCCAATGCACGCATTATATTTATTAGCACGATTTTCAATCAATATTAAAGTAATGAATTATGGTTTAGCATTTATAAATAATAATTAGACCTATATTCATTTAAATTAATAATCTGGTTTATTTTAATATGGAGAATTAGCGATATTTGAATTGTTTAATACCTCAAATTTTCTCGAGGTCAAACATGTGTCGT